>KZ806961.1:5201-57723 GCA_000696205.2 Oncopeltus fasciatus | reverse complement strand
AAAAAAAAAAAAAAATAGAAGATACATAATTAATATTTACAACTAGCTCATTCTCCATTCAGCCCTCAAAAACCCATCAAAGACTGTGCAAAAGCTCCGAAAAAAAACACCATCTCGACACGGTCAAGCCCGGAAGAATTTTTGAATTTAGCAACCATAAAATTACAATAATAAAAGTAATTTATTATTTCTTCTGATGTCAAGAAAGAAATTTATGAAATATGATATTTAACATTAGGAATACATATTTATTATACCATTTAAATTTATAAACGGAAATTTGAGGTTTCTTTGTCGAATTTGTAAGCCAGAATATTGATATCATTCATAGATTTGTGGATGGTCCACATATAAGGGGAAGAAATGAGACTGAGGCTCTGAGAAAATGAAATATGCTGGGGTAAACATCATGAAATGCAATGTGACATATTTTTTCTGTTGGTGAGCTGAACAAATAATTTTCATGTTTATATAAATAGCGTGTGTGCGAGAGCGGATAATAGCTAAGGATTTATATCCTTTATATTTAACCTATGACTTCAGTCATGGAAATGTGAACTTAGGGACAGGACGTCCTCTCTCATCTTCATGATAGCCCTGAAGATGGCTTGCAATGTAAGCCGAAATATTGGCAGATAATCCTTTATTATAAAATACATTTTTTAAATTTGTGTTTTTTGGATCTACCTTCACCGAACCCCAACTAAAATAATCTTAGAATAATATCTACGGCCAACAAACTCTCCTTTTGAACACTATAAAAGAGTGTCGTGCAGAAAGAGACATGAATCCATGAAGGCGGGATCCTGTCGCGACGACACCACATTGCGGCAACTCTTTCAGCATCTGTAGATGTGAAGAGCAACGAATAGCTCGATTCCTTTCACTGCTGCTGACAGCTTATCAGTGGACTAACTTCCACAGCTGTCAGAGTGAGACAAGAGGAATTTAAAAAAATTAGTATATTTGTCTGGCAGTAATTTCCTGAGCAGATAAGGAGAAGTGGCGTGGGAGGTTATAATCAACAGAGGGACGCCGAGGCGGCCTCTACAGCTTGTACACAATTAGAGAGTTGTTTTTGTCCGGCGCGTACAACAGAGAGGAGTTATGCGGGCGACTCGCCTTCCAGACAACACAAGAAGAGGGGTTGGTTTTTGCGCTCCGAAAAAGCGAGGACCTATCTACAGGACAGTTTGCCAACCCTTCAGGGATCGCAGAGGCTATTTCTAACTCCTGCATCATCCCCAAGAGTTTTTCATGGGGGAATCAACCAAGCACGCAACATACTCCTCTCCTCCATGACACTCCTGCAGACTCCTTTGATAGCAACCATATTTGTGTTTTTCAAAATTGTAAAAATGCAAAAAACAGGTAGGAGTGCACTTATGGCTGGCTGAAGGCTGGAGAGGCTCCTGCATACTCTTAAAAATATTTGGTAGAGAACGACAGAATGGTCAGGATATCAAATGCATCATTAAAATTAAACCATCAGAGGGCAGCAGGGTAGTAGGGAGAGAGGGGATTTAGAGGCCAAAAAAAAATGCACAACTCAATAATCGATAAATACACGTGAGTGTGTGCGCGCACGCGCTCTTTCTACATAACATAATTTACCTTAAGTTACTCATTTATAAGTTTCCTTATAGAAAACATTTGTTGTAAATAGCTTAGAGTGTGCTGAAACTTATACATATGTATTAGATGATTTTAGTTGGGGTTCGGTAAAGGTAGATCCAAAAAAATACAAATTTTAAAAAAGTGTATGAGATTATCTGCCAACGTTTCGGCTTACTTTGTAAGCCATCTTTTTTCTTATACATATTTAATTAACTTTTTTTCCAATTATTTTACATCCCGTCCAAAAGTCTGACAATTTTTGCGCAGGATTTCTTGGCGGCCAACCAATATCAGCCGATGTATTTTTTATTTATTAATCACTTCAATTTAAGTACAAACATACCTTTCATGACAAAAAAAAAAAAAAAAAAAAAGTAATTATGAAAAATGTGTCCAGTTATCAATTACAACCATTCTATTAGCGATAAGAGAGCACACAGAGCAGAAAAAGTGGGATGGAGGCGACAAATACCCGACAAGAGGAAGGTAAGGGGTGGAAGGCACGGAGTCCCCACCCCAACCCCCAACCCACTGGTTGGGTGGGTGTGGGTCGGGCCCGGGGGAGCGCTGGATCGATCCGAGGGACCTGTCGCGCTTGCCGCCCACTCCGCCACGCAACAACCTACTCCCAACCCATCACAGAGAGCTGTGTAATGATTCCATTCCACGTCTCTAGCTAAATTCTTATTTGGATGCAACATCCCACAAGTTGTTACGCATGTAAACAAGTTTCCGAAAACAAACAAGTCGAAGAGCAACATTAAAATGTATTATTAGATGATTTTAGTTGGGGTTCGGTCAAGGTAGTGCCGAAAAAATACAAATTAAAAAAAAAAAAATGTTTAATTTTAAAAGGTTACCTGCGAACGTTTCGGCTTACATTGTAAGCCATCTTCAGAGTTGTCTATAATGAAGAAGAGAGTAAGTACTGTTCCTAAGTTTACATTTTCAGTCATGGAAATTCCGGTCATTTTTTTTTTTAATTTGTATATTTTTGGATCTATCTTGACCGAACCTCAACTAAAATCATCTAATAATAATATCTGTGGTAAACTCTCCTTTTGAACAATAAAATATATACTTCAGAGAAAAAAATCAAAAATATCTCTAAATTTATACATCGGAGTTGCGGCACTGGCCGTTCTCTCCCTCATGTCATTGTAGCTCAAAGTCATAGAGCAATATATAGAAAATTACAAGATGCATGTATTGTCTTACAGAATGTAATAAATAAATAAATAATTATTAAAAAAAATTTATACATAGCTCCTTTGAAGTGCATATAGAGAATACTGCTTTCTATAGCTATGTTAAAAGGAAAACGAGCAGAATTTCGTTCAACTACTCCAAGAACGAAATAAGAGAATTTAATTGATTAGACACGGAACAATGTAAAATTGAGTTCCAACAAGGAGAAATTATTTACCGTGGAAGCGTAGAATAAAAAAGTAGTTTCGGCTCAGAAAGCAAACTATCTTTAGGGCTGTTAACAAAATATAAATTTCCCGAAGAGATAATAACTAAAAAGAAAGAAAAGTTAGTAATTAAAACAGATGAACATGAAGAGAAAAATATATAAATGAGTACGTGAAAAAGTATTAGAATACCAAGACTATATTGAAAGAAATTCACTAAGGGGAAAAGTGAAATGTTATCAAAATAAAATGAAATATGTATAACCTAGACATGGGTAAAAAAATTTAGGAAAATTAAAGACACAACGATGAAGGGTAGAAGGGGGGGAAAAAAAGCATTGGGGTTCAAAAAGATAACGGAATATCAAAGGAAAGTTAAGAGGGAATATAGATAGAATAATTAAAGTATGAAGCCTGGTACGAGAATAGATAGGAGGAGAGTTATGACAGGGCCTAAAGAATTTTCAAAACGTCCAAGATATTGGGGCAAGTTTAAATTTGTACATGATTGGAAGGTGTTATGAATGTTATAATCTACCCTCTACTCCCTGTTTAAAAAAAATGCTTCTTATTAGCAAGAATAAAGAGGCCTACTGCAATTTAATTTAAATAAAATATGAAGTTTATATTTATTACATTCTCCAAAGAACACAAGGAAAGTAAGTAATAAATTCCTCCTCTTGGATCATAGATGATTCTTTCTTAATTAGAAACAACACAAGTTGAATATTATTCCAACAGCTATTAGAACTAATATCTGTGAATTTAATTGATTACAGTATGAAGTCACGCAAGAGGAACGTAGCAAAATAAGATTTCCCATTTCCACCTCACATAAAATGCCTTCAAGAGCAAGGATTAAAATGAAGACTCATTAGGAGTCTGAGAGCGGATTTAAAAAAACAAAAAAAAAAAAAAACATGGTGTGTTCCAACCCTGAAACAAACTACGAACGAAGCAGTAGTTAGGAGAAACAACCAGTTTTATTAATAGCTCCATGAGTTTCCTTTCGACACGCTCTCTTCGTATGAAGTGGACTTTTTCTTTTCAAGATACCTTAGTATCTTCCAGGCAAGACACATGAGATTAGGAGCCTATCAGGTAGATTCCTCATGGGGTTGTATGTGCTTCACTAGATACGTTCAATCTTCCCAACTCGAACAACTATAAACTTTCCCCCCATTTCCTTGAATGCCTAAAAGAGTAGGAATCCATTAACGACTTTAAGACCACTCTTCTACATCTAGGTAGTTATGATGTATCAATAAAAAGAGGTAGGTAAGGTTACGGTAAGCACTGATAGGATTTCGAAATATTAAGCACAATTCCTTCACAGAGAATAGGGGATTTAAGGGAGTCCAGTTGTTTAAAATGCTATATAATATACTTTGGAGATATCATTGTTATATTGATAAATACTTCTTCTGAGTTTGACCATGCAGTTAAGTTCCTTCATGCCAAGCTTTCGCACATCAAGCGATGGATTATTCAGGGGTATAATCAGAGCGACTTATTTTTTTTTTTTTTTCCTTATCCCTTGCCCTCTATATAATTATATACAAATTTTAACAACCAATTTGCGGACCAACAGAAGGTTAGGGGGAAAATTACCTCATTTTATTAAACATAATTTTTAATACTTGAAGGTGTGTACAAATGTTAGTTACAATAATTTACAGATATATACTTATCCTAGATTTTACAAATTAAGGAGTCTGAGGGGATAAGATCGACTACAAGTCCAAGGGGCTTTATATCTGCCTAAGAACGGACCTTGATCTAAGTCCTCCCAATATTTGCCAACTTATCAGTCCAGTTTCAATGTTATCTATCCGCTTCCTGTTATCACTGGCAGCTGCATTGATTTTTCTGACAGGTAATGCAGGTTTCCAATTTTGACTTGATTATATCCTCCTTGCCAATTAACGTTGTTTTTATGATTACTATGGCTTCCCTAATTGTTCACGATAGTAGAGATTCTCTCTAGGATGGTGGCGTACTCAAACTGATCTGGTCGGTGGTGTCTACGACTCCCCTGTGCGGTCAATCTATTGTCAACCCTGAATATCTTCTTATCGATCACATGATGAGTGAAAGCTGGATAAAAATTAACTTTTCTACATGGACGAGCCCGGAAGAAGTATTTATGAATATTTCTGGAGTCCGTGGAAGCCTACGCGAACACTTCATAGGTAAATCAAGGTCGCAGAAGCATAGTTGATTCCCCCACAGGAATAAGTTGTTTTTTTTAATACAAGATCGACAGAGGGAAATGGAAAGTGGATTTACGACAAGCGCGGTTCTACAGCTGGCAAAAACAGTGAGTGTGAATACTCGAGTGAGGTGTGTACGTATTGAGGGGAGAAGAAGCCTGGGGGTAGAAGAGGGAGAGAGAGATGGGGGGCTAAACCCATCCCGGACACTATCTGAAATTGAAATCTCTTTGTAGTGGTGACTCTGTCTTTTGTAGAGGATTCCCATCTTTCTGGTCATCTGGATCACAGTATAGGATTTAGGGCACATAGTCACACATGTAGCCGACATTCATTGCTAAGATCTTACCCCAATTAAATTTCATTATTGCATTTTCAATCTGAATTCCCTTTTAAAAACCCTGTGGAGGCGAAGGAAATTATTAGCACTGAGTACAATGAAGGGGATGCGAATATTTACGGGATCAGGAACAACCACAAGAGCTATAAGTACTGTAACTGGACTACCCAGATCCGATGGATTGAATAAATCACCCACATCCACACCACGCCCCCCCCCCCCCCTTAAAATTCTAATATGCTCAACGAAGTACACTGGCTCTTCTCGTTTCGGGGAAATTACTGGGCTGAATTCGTCAATTCCCTTCCGAATACCTAAAGAAACAATACCACAAGGGATGGTTTTATAGGATATTATTATTATTATTTCAGCAGATATTTCTTCGGAATCTTTACATTTTATAAAGGAAAGAAAAACTTTTGATATAGAGCTGATGTTAATTTCAAAAGAAAGTTTTCCAGAGAGGGAGGGGGATTTCTACCCTTATTTCATCTAATTTTGTTCAGTAATGAACTTCACCAAGGGTTTGCATTTATAACATTAATAATTTTATTTAATTAGAAATTTTGAATTCCTTTACATGACCTGTTGGGAACTATTCTTTAAAGATAACAATAAGTATATACTTTAATCTCGATGAAGGTTATATATATGTTCAAAATTAAATTAAATGGTTACAATTTTAAAATAAACATGCGAATTTTTTTTTTTTTTTTAATGTATGTCTGATTTGATGTGCATGAAGGAAGGCCCCTAAAATCTCTTAGTACGTCCCCACAAGATGACTCGCCTTGTTTCTACCTAATGATATTTTTGGATTCATAGGTGTCCACTAAATGATGGTGTCAAGAGTTTTCTTATAGTCAAAAATCAATATTTTAAAACAATGTCCCTTCCTAGTCACCCCTTCTTCAGTGATACATAAAAAATCTCGAGAGCAACAGCGTACGCTACCCAGCGAGCAAGACATGCCATCACACACGCCTCAAATGTAATTTGTTTAAGCATTTGTTTAATGCATATCTATTATCTTATCTTCCTTTCCAGCCAGCATTGAACCATTTCTTTTACGCTCAAATCTCCGATTTAAAAGATATAATTCGTCGTTTACTCTTATCACTGGCCATCTTTAATGCAACTAAGCAAATCCGCTTACAGTACACAGTATTCTTCCGGAATTTTAGATTTACACTGAGAAGGGAGGAGATGTATTGAAAAGGATAGTGAAGTAAAAGAGAAAGGAAACGAAGAGTGGAGGAAAAGGAAGCGTTGAAGCGAAGAGGGTAGGAAAACGAAGTCCTGAAGAAGAGGATTGTGGGTGCACTCCTGGTTGTCCCCAGGCACACTAAATGGGCTTAATTCTCTGCTTCCTGTCTCAGTCGGAAAGAAGAGGATCGCCTGTGCACCCCAGGGGCTAATTCAATATCCTTCTCGGGCGTCTTCAGGGGGAGAGGACTGCAGCAACTGCATTCCCTGCAGCAGGCGTACATCTCAGCCTGCCGTACAAACCCCTCCCTCCCATCGACCCATCTCTCGTACAAAAGGATTCACCAATGATTGGGTGATCCTTAAGGATCAAGGATCTTTAGCTATTCGTACACTCAGAAATGTTTCAAATATGTCAAAGTGAAGCTAAAATTGTGTCTTCTCGTGTTTTTTTTTTTTTTAATTATTTTTCTGTGCGCTTAGACTTGAGAAGCTAAGTGCAAGAAGTTGTCTTGTGATTTTATAATATAGCTCATAATCTACGTAACTTTAAGAAATGGTTGCGATATATTTGAAAAATTATTTTTAAATACATTTAGAAATGAGAAGTGTGACTCCCCGCCACAACACTCAAAATTAGTTCTTAGCCCACCTTAAAACTTTGCCTATCTACTGAAATTTAATTTAGTTAAGCTAGAAAAAGGCTTCGAAAAATAAATAAATAAATGTATTAGTCATAATAATATGTGTTTTGTGTTTTCATTTCATATTTTTCTGGGTCAGGCCGAGAACTTTTATCTCGTGGCACGTTTATTTCTTTTCATTCTCTCGATTTTTAAGCCTTAAAATAATTTTTAAAGCCAATAGAATAAAATAAAAGAGTGTTAGCCTTCCATCTGAAATACTGCAATAAAGATGAGTATGTAATAAAACTATATAATATACTATGTATCACTTGCAACGTCCAAAATAATTTCCACAAAACTTGAATATTCTAAAAATGTTTATTTTATGAATTACAGTGGATTTAAGATTTTATTGTTCCTCTTATCTATCAAAGAAATGTTTCTTTTCCATTTTTAAAAATTATCTTCATCAAAGTCACCTAACCATTTTTATTTCTTCTGACCTAAAAAAGAAGACTCAAGTACTTTTTGAAACAGCAATTTTCCTTTATATCTTTTTTTTTTTTTTTTTCATTCACAAAATTAATACAGAAGACCTCTAAGCCGTTTAAGGTAGAGGAATGGGTAGGGGTTGGGGAGGGCCGACTGGTAATGGCAGTCCAAGGAGGTTAGAAACCTAATCCAGGCCAAAGAGAAAGGTTTCACAGGGGTCCCTTTAATAGGGCGCCCCCCACCCTTAATTTGGGGTGCTTGCATTTTCTTTTGAGCTCCTTTCACCCCCTAAAGCACTCGTGGTATTTATCTTTTTATTCCAGGCCATTACTGTCACTAACAAATTCACAAGGATGTATTACTAGTCTCTAAAACCAGTGGTAGAGGACTTATATATGTTAGAGGTACATAGGAATGAATACATTATATAAGAATCAAATAATCGTCTAAGATCGCTCTAGAAAGTCAATTGATGTTACCGATCCGTTTAGAACATTTAGAAGTGTTTCGTATGATTGGAATGTTTGAGGACCTTCAGGGATAAATTTTTGTTCTTAATTTTTAATAAAGAATTCCTCTTAATTTGTTTTAATAAAGCGCGTATCACAGTTACCATTAGTATTCGAGTAAAAAGGAAGACCTTGAGAAAGATGAATTTATATATACTAATGGAGCTGTTTAATTCAATTTAAATCAAAGAATATAATCCACAGGGACAAGCACAACCCACAAGTCAAATTTCATGAAAATCACATCACTAGTTCTCGGTTTTTCCAGCAATTTTTGAGGAAAAAAAATTACTACAGTAGGATAGTTGTAATTGAAATAAAATAAGAAATACTTTTGCTTTTACATGTACCCTCTCCAACATAAGCCATTTCTCCATTGCCATAACTCCTTACTGCAATGGTCTTACTCTGGATAAAACTAGCTCAAATAATGAAACTAGACACTGTCCATTAAAATTATAGTTTTTTTTATATAATTTGCTTCAAATATTTAAGAGAAATTTGATATGAGAAAACTAATTCAGATAGATTACAAAAATGACTAAAATAAATTGCCTTAATTACGTATTCACAGCTTTATGATAAATTGGCAATATATAAAATAAAATGTTAAACATATACTATCCAACACAAAAGAAAATATAGAGAAAAGTGACCAGATATGAGTTACCTAACACGGCTGTGTGAGCATTTCACTCTTTTTATTGTGCCCTGAAAATTAATCCCCCCCAATCCCCCATCACAACACCCCCCCACAAAAAAATTGTGGATTACACATTTATTTTTATTTGAAAACCCATTGACAAAATATTGACTATCTTACCCACTAAGTAAAACATAGAGAGAACTCCCTATCATATATTTTGATGGATTCGGCGGCATCCGAATAAAAAATGCGCCGCAAGGAATAGAGATAACAGGAATAAAAGATTAGGAGTGGGCAGGGGTTGTAATAACAGTTAGGGTTCACGACCAGAGCAGGGTGGTGCATAAGCATGTAGATAGCTTTAACCGAGGAAATACAATGAGCCGTGTGAGCCAAAACGCCGAGAGAGTGTGAATGCATTCCCCCACAGGATGGAATTAATCCAGGTACGTGTGGCCATCTTTCTCACACCCTCCCAGAGGAGAGACGGCTGAGAAGAAAGGCTGAGTTTCCAACGAGATCTCAGGTCTTCCCAACGACCTCTCTAGAAAGGGGATAGAGGATCGATGGGGAAACAGATAACAGAGCTAACAAGGTATGAAAGCTGCCCTTCATTTTCTGGAGAGGCCAATGAGATGGGATATTTCGTTAGGGCAGAGCAAAGATGCCAAGAGAATTTCCTTGGGGGATGGTAGCCCTACCGAAGGGTTGATTCGGACCCTAGGAAGGAAATAACCATGCCCGTCTACCTCCAAGTCTGTCGTGGAGATTAATTTAAGTGACATCAGTAAGTGCGAACTTAGGTAAACAAAATGTTGAGGTTATTTAACTAAGAAACTGCTAATGTAATGCAATTTTCAGCACAAAAACCCTTAGATAAGAAATCATTTGCATCTTTAATTTATGGTCCATTTTTATTGCTGATCGGAAACTGAATAAGTCCATGTCCATTTAGCTATTACACAAAGTCTTATTAGGCTCACAAAACGAGAGGCATAATTAAGATATTTAATTAAGAATAAAAGGGACTAAAAGTTGGGCAGTTCTCTCTTAAAATTAGGATTAAATATAATTTAATCTTATTTAATAAAAATTCAGATTATGTACTTTAACTTAAATAAACTAGAGAGTAGAGTAAAGACCTAAAGAGTCCTGTATCAAAATATAGACAACCATATTCAAAATTATGATTAAAAAGAAAAATTTATAATTTAAGAATTACAGCTATTTCAAAAAGTAATGAACTTTTGGAGCGATATCAAATTGAAAACCTTCTCATTCTCATCGCATAAATTATTATTATTATTTTTTTTTATTTTTTTTTTTAAGCTTTTACGAATATGTTCAATAGTTTTCATGTTACCCATTTGTGCCAGGATTAAAATGATTCTAACCCAAGGAGAGCATTGAAACAATAAACATCTCAAGCTTATAAAAAGAAAAATCAGAAGACTTTATAAATTGCATAATTAAGAGTATTACTATTCATTAATTATCATAAACTTACAAATAAAATACCTTTTTTATTTATTGTAGCAGCAGAGTAACTTACCTGAAACAAAGAAGAAAAAATTATAAAATAAATATTTAATTTTTGTTTTTTATACAAAAAATTAAGTTTTGTCGGGGATGAGTGATCATCGTGGACAAGGATCACCCAATGAGATAGGTCACATTCTGTAAGACTGCATGCACAAGAATGTGCGTTGCATCGAAAGAATATAGAATTTATATTAATAATAATATAAATATAAGGACATTTATCCGTTATAAAAGGCGGACTGAGGAAGAAAGGAAAATGAGTAAATTAAATTTTTAATAAAAAAATTGAAAATCTTATGTTTAACATTTCTACGTGGCAACATTAATAAACATATTTAATACTAATGAGAGAGAATAATTACTCTTTTCTTCACTATACATTTTTTTCTGCAACTTCAAATTACACTCAAATNTATATATATATAATGGCTAGATTTGGTTTTATGGAAGAAGAGATGGGCGTAAGGCTAATTTACTGTAATTTAAAAAAAATTTTGTCAGATGACATTTACTTTTAAATATTAAGGAAAACATTAAAGTATGTATAAAACTCGCCTCCGAAATACAAGTCGCTAAGCTTGTAAAATCAGTGAGGTTTTTTTTATTTATTTATTATACTCCACATGTCCTTGAAATTAAAATTTTCATACTAAATTTTCTTATTGCAGAGAGGTTTTGTGATCACGCCTTACAAGGAACAATTTTTCACAGAAAATGCCTTACTTGCCGATACTGGAGACTTTTTTTGTGGATTGATTTTCTTCCGGTAAATGTCGCAATTCTTTTTCAGTAGCATTTTCTCAATTGAGTAACTCCATATCTGGGAAATTTGCACAAATGCTTTTCGAAGCAAAAATTCTTTAAAGAAAACCTTAAGTAATACGCTTCTCCGTATTTCTGTACTTGGGGTAGAGTAAACCAAGACAAGAAACCTATCGGCACAATGATCGGCCGTGTTAGACATTGAATGTTGAGACATTTTTGAAAGTCATTCGTGCCGTGTGAGATTCACATCGAATTTTTAAAAAAAATCCGACACTATATTTTTAACAGTTTTCAAGTGTATATTCTCTTATGATCAGCGTGACATGTCCTTGGCTTCAAGCTAGGGGGGCCACACTCATTATTCCCTGGCGAGCGGAAGGAAGTTCATCCTACCTGCAAGATAACGAACGCATTCCTGTGGTATCACTATTCTGAAGGCAGGCGGCTCTAACTGCACTGCTTCATTAAGAAGGCCTCCGACACCCCTATTCAAGTCTGTCTCGGTCTAACGTCATTCCACCCCCACAGAGACTAAGAGAAATATCCCAGCTGAAAAGGACGCGATTCAAAGACATTTCCTTCACAAATTAAAAATAATAAAAATGTAAAGTACTTAATTGTCTTAAAGCCCAGAAAACATTCATTCAAAGATGGAGTGTTATATTTTTATATTCTACGGACGCTATCATTATGTTTTATAATGATCTCGTACATTGAGAGACACTGGAGGAGATTATTGGTAGAGATTTTTTGTTATGAATATTCATTTAGTTGTGGTCATCCTACGTAAAGTTTTAAAAAATTTATGCGAGGGAATGTAATAAAAAATCTAACTGTCCCAGCCAGGGCTCGAACCTGGATCTCCTGCTTTCCCGGCCGGTATGCTTCCATTGCACCACCGGGACGAGCTAGATTTATATGAAAAAAAATGTAGATTTATAAATGAAAATAAAAAGTAAATAATGAAGAGTCAATAAATAGCTAGACAATGTGAGCTCCTTCGAGCTTTAAACGATGTATTCGTCTTTCTCGTGGGTTAGGTTCTCGCTAGTGTGTTGTGAATTAAATAAGTTATCTAGCTCGTCCCGGTGGTGCAATGGAAGCATACCGGCCTGGAAAGCAAGAGATCCAGGTTCGAGTCCTGGCTGGGAAAGCTAGATGTTTTATTACATTCCCTCGCATTAATTTTTTACAATTTTTTGTTATGGTTCGGTAAAGGTAGATACAAAAAATACAATATAGAAAAAAAGGGTATTTTTTATATGCCGCCGTTTCGGCTTGTTTTGTAAGCCATCTTCAGGGCTGTGATGAAGGCGAGAAGGGACGTGTTGCCACCTGGATCAAATGTTGAAACTATTAATCTACTTTTCCTTATAAAGTAATATCAATATCACAGTAGGAAGTATTATTATGGGGGGGGAGGGTGGAATGACATCCACTAAGTCACATTAAATGTGTTTTCCACAGAGGCTTTTGTCCCGTGGCTAGCTGGCGACTGCGTTACGCCACCAGAGAGCACCACTTCACGAGTTTTTGTGGACAAGAAATCTCTGTTAGGAGTGTGGGGGCAAAAGAAGAAAGGGGGGGGAAAATGGATTTACGTCGAGAAGTTACGCAACTGTTGCGCGTAAGAAAATGCAATTTTCTTCGGGGGGCTATTCCTGTGGGCTTACAGGCTTCTTTTTTTTTTATAAGCAGGCTCAAATAAGTAATTCTCTAATCCGTTACGAAATTAAGTAAGAGAATTCTAGGAGAACGCGATATGTGATAGATAGTATTACTTCTTAAAATTATTTTCTAGCAGTCTTATAACATTATATTGGACTTTGGTTAGTAAACATGTTCTTCGAGTTCTAAGTAGAAATATACATGGTCACTGACCCATTCCCGAAATAAATAGCAAAATTTCAGGAATAGTTGAATGACTACATGTATAAACAATAATTACATTTTAAAAATTCGAGAGAGAAAAAAACAGAACGGTTGAGATAAAATAGCTAAATACAAATATTTAATGTAAACAAAAAAGGAAAAAAAAAACAGGTTTTTGCCAAATACAAATAGGAAGGTTTGAATCCTGGTGTGTATTTTTGGAATTTATTCTTATTTTATTCTAAAGCTAATAATGCTAGAACTGTCACTTAGGAATTTCGTGATGTTAGCAGATTTACTGAGTTGATTTTCAGTCTCTAAAGGTAATCAAGATATTGAAATTTCAAATTTTGGTCTACATCTAAATTTCAGCCAGTAAGGAATTTATCTAACTCCAAAATTAAAAATAATGAATTCGGTCTCTTATTTCCAAAAACTTCTAGAAAAAAAACATATAATTTAAATATTTTCCCTATTTTCAATTACTTTTAATAAAAACAAGGATAGTTTTTAGCATGCTGAAAGATTAGGTGTTAACTCTGCTTTGCAGCCAAGAGGGGGGAAAATAATTAAGAATTTGAGAAGTGAAGGCTGTTGGTATGAGAGAAAGAGAAGGAACACAGAGAGTGTGTGAGGTAGTAGGAAGATGAATAGGAGAGGTAAAGAATGGTTGGGGTTTATGGTTAAGAGGAGAAGAAGTATGGGGAAATATTAGAAGTAATGACAGTGAACTAGGGGAGAAGAAGGAGTGGGAGAGAGGAGTGCAAGATGGAGGAACATGGAGAGGAAGAGATGAAATATGGGTTATGAAAGAGATAGTGAGAGAGAGAGAGAGAGAGAAGAGGAACACAGANAAAAGAGAGAGAGAGAGAGAGAGAGAGAGAGAGAGAGAGAGAGAGAGAGAGAGAGAGGGGAAAAAGTAAAATCGGGAAAGGACAAATATTTCATCACTAACTAGCTATTTGATATGCTATAGATCGGCAAGAAATGAAAATAAAGAAAATACATTCAAACCACACCCCTTACTTAATTTTGAATGAAAAATAAATTTAAAAATACCGTGATGATTCTTTATTATTGTTTACAGCTACAGCTGTATGAGACATTTTAAATAACTCTCATTTAAAACAAAAACAACACCGTTTATAATACTACAGATTCACTATAAAATACAGTTTATTCTGCGTAAAACAACCCCTTACCACAATTATCTATCAGCTGTAATTTAACCCCAAACTGTCGGGAAGAAAACGTTTCCTAATGACATCTGATGGGAGGGGGTAATAGCTGTGCTCATTATACTTCTTTTCTTCTCTTCCCTCAGTATGGAGAGGAAGAGATGAAATATGGGTTATGAAAGAGATAGTGAGAGAGAGAGAGAGAGAGAAGAGGAACACAGAGAGTGTGTGAGGTAGGATGATAAAGAGGAGAGGTAAAGAATGGAAGAGGAGAGGTAAAGAATGGGAGGGGATTATGGTAAGAGGAGAAGAAATATGGGGAAATATCAGAAGAAGTAATGACAGAGAAATAGGGGAGAAGGAGTANCTATCAGCTGTAATTTAACCCCAAACTGTCGGGAAGAAAACGTTTCCTAATGACATCTGATGGGAGGGGGTAATAGCTGTGCTCATTATACTTCTTTTCTTCTCTTCCCTCAGTTTTTTTTTTTTTTTTTTTTTATTCAGTTTTTACTAGCTCTTCCTTAGGTCTATTTAACGCCGGTCTGACGTTACCCTACCCAAGTCCGCTGGTGGAGGGGATATCTTCGTAGGCATGTAACAGCTGAAATGAGATAGGATTTAATACAGCATTAACCGTACTTGAGTGAATTGTCTCACTTCGAAAAATTAGTCAAAAGGACGATGTTTCCAAAAAAAAAAAAAAAAAAACTACAGGCAACATACAATACTAAAACCTATAAAATAAATATCATTCACTATCGAATTTCCCGCAGACTCATATGTCAATAAGCCGTCTAATTTAATCTTTAAAGATCACATGCAAAATATACATGTATCTCTCCACACTTGCATTGAGGATTATAGCGACAAGATTATGAAGAGCTACAAATCTCTGAACTATGGGAATATAAAAACTTTTAGATAAATTGATCTAATATTCTACGAGGACACCCTTATCAAGCCTTAATGGAATATAAACGAAACAACAAAAAATTCTTAATCAGTATTAAGGAAATAATTTTCAATTTTCATTGTTATATTTAATTGTTTTTAAAATCGTTATCGCATAAATCCTGTCAAGAATTATAGAACTAAATATTTTTCCACTCGCAACACAATCTTGAAATCGAAAAACAAATCTAGGTTAAAAAAAAAAAAAAAATCTCGATATTTCCTTTGATCCGGCCACCAGACACCAAAAATGACAGCCACTAATATTTATACAGGCGTATTTTATATGCATTAATGTTCAGATAGGGTGTGCCCCCTAATTTTGAAAATAGTAATTTAAATCAAGCATTTAGATTTTTTAGAGAAAAATTTTAAATGAATTTTTTTTCTGGACAAATCAGAAGATGTGGGGAGAGATTTAGAAGACAAAAATTTATGATATGGAGATCCCAAACTTTATTTGTGTATTGAAAATGTCTATAAGATATAACAGGCACAATAATTAACTGAATTTGATATTTAGGTTTCGTTTTTAAAATCGTCAAGCGTATGGAAAAATGTAGTTTAAATGAAGGGGAGAGGAAGTTTACTAGTAGCCAAAAGTGAATAATTGTCAATATCATCGTTCTTATAAGGGTTGAGAAAATGAAGTAGGAACCAGAACGAATGCAAAGTTTAATTTTTAATCATTTATGCTCTGCAACATATTTACGAAAGACGCACAAGGGTGAAATTTTAAATTAAAGCGGGAAAATAATGGCCTCTTTCCATCTCACCCCTGTCGTTAGACCTACATATTTCCTATGGGACATTTGCTTTTACTATTGCTATCTTCATGCGCTTTTAAGGCATTTTAGTTACTTTATTTTTAAATAGCTAGTTTATATTTATCCATATGTAGCTTGATAAAAGATAGCATATAATCAACATACCTATATGAGTCCGTCGGCATTAATTGTCCTCTGACTCCTAATGTTGAGGGCTTTTAGTATGCAATCTTTGGGCCGAAGACCCTTGCTGAAAGCGCTCGCCATTAGGACGCGGAAGGCAGCCAAAAACGGCAGACTCATATGTATGTTTAAATTCATTACTAGAAATAACCCTTTGTATTATATACCATGGCAAATAAGTTTTGCTTGCGCAGCTTCTGTGGGGCTGATTTTTATATATTTATTAGTGTAAAAAGGAAATCGAAATATCAGGAGTAGGATTTACATCCTTTGGGTTCTTTAACTACAATAATGAGGAATTCGTTAAGTTAGCTTTTGCATGGCAACGCACTTTCGATTGAAATTATGGGATTTATGCAACTTGAGAGTAAATTCATAATTTTTTTTTTTAAATTTCTCTGAGGAGCTAGCTTAAAGGGAATTTGAATGGTAGGCAAGAGATGGACGAACGAATGGAAGAGCGTTAAGAAAATCATTGGCATTTCGAACAATCCGGTAGATATCCCACACTATCTTGACCCCGAGTGTGACGAAAACTCCCGTTTTTTTTCTTGTGGAGTACCCTTGGCCCCGAGATAACAACCTGAGTTTAGGATAATTCCAAGATACCCGATCGTTCAACTCTCAGATCTTACATAACCTTTAACTTTTTTTTTTTTTTTTGTCTCTAATTGACTTATGCCACTTATTAACGTCAAAAAAAAAAAAAAAAAAAAAAAAGAGAGAGAAAATGTTAATGGCCCAAGAAAAAAAAAACGACACAAGCAATAAATCTTATTTAAAAATTGATGAAATACAGTTGTGAAGGAATAAGAATTTTTTTTTTTTCTTAAATAGATCTATTATCTTGAACGCTATTTATATCAAAGGCTCAGGCAATTATAATTTTCCCATATAAAGTTTAGGGTTTTCTCTTGACTAATCAGTTGTCAAATCGGATGCGACCATAAGAAAATTAAAAAAACAATTCATTTTGAGAAATCAATCAGGGCTACAGAGAGCCCCCCCCCCCCAATAGCAGCTAAATTTTCATTTTTGGTAAGTTGGAAATACAGAGTTGTCTCACAGAGAGCAGCACACACACACAAAATAGAAGTATTTAAGAGCGCCTCTGGGACTGAAGGAGCCGTCAATAGGCAGCGTGGGACTGGCTGAGAGAATCCAGATGCCCCTCCCTTTCGGCTCTGAGAAAGTCAATCTCCTCTTGTGACTTCCAGGGAAGCCTGAGAGTGAGCGCCCCCATTCTGAAATCCGACACCAGGCAACCCTAAGCTAGCGAGCGCCTAGTGCCTCTTCAGGCCCTGGAGAAACAAATCCTTCCTCACATCTCTTGCATACCATTCAAATTCCCTTTAAGCTCCTCACAGAAATTAAAAAAAAAATTATTAATTTACTCTCTGGTCGTATCATTTCAATTGAAAGTGCGTCGTATATCCATCGGCTAATAATTTATATACTCTCTTCAACCATTCCATGACCAGTCATGGAAATGTGAACTTAGGGACAGGACGTCCTCTCTTATCTTCATGATAGCCCCTGAAGATGGCTTACAATGCAAACCGAAACGTTAGCAGATAATCCTTTATTAAAAAATACATTTTTTAAATTTGTGTTTTTTGGATCTACCTTGACTGAACACCAACTAAAATCATCTTAGAATAATATCAACGGTCAACAAACTCTCCTTTTGAATAATTTATATAGATTAACGAAAGTAAATGTAATGCAACCTTATTAAAAGTCTATTATTAATATTAAGTTATTAATTTGAATCACACGGGGAGCTAAAAAACAAACTAACTAACTCAGCCGGGGAGGTAGTTTTTTTTTTTCTAGCTCCCTGTACGATTCAAATTAATAATGAAATGTGGGATTACATTACCACAATTATCATCATGATTTGAATGACTTGAGATTTAGTTATGCAGTCTGAGATGTGACCATAAACCTCCCTAGATCTCTCCCGACATTAATATCGCCCTGATGAAGACTTATAAGTTAAGTCGAAACGTCATCAATACTAAAATAATTGCCCAATAATTTTGGAGTATTTTATTTTTCTGATCCTGGCCGAAACCCTGATTAATTTCTCAAGCTCATGATTCAATCTTAATCTGAAAACATAAATAATATGTTTTCCACCTAAACATGCTCTCTTAAATGTCTTTAATAGATAATATAGTGGATATCAGACACTGCCATAGAATAAACGATTGTTATAAAATAATTTTACAGTTCTTTATGCGTGTAGTTTAAACAACTAAATTTATTAAATTTTTTTATAGCTTTTAGCTTGCTATATGTATATAAACAAATATTTGTTGAGTTCCAGTACTCTAAACTTAATATTCGAAAATCCTTTTTGTTCCTACTCCTGAAATTTCAGGCAATAGCCGAAGATTTCATCAAGAAGGACCTAGGTCGGCAGAGGTTACACCAGCGGAGTCGGTGATAGTAGCGGAGGAATGTCGTCGCCAGTGAAAGTAGAGGAAGAGAGCTCCGGTAAACATACTAATTGCCGGCGTGAGAGCAGGGCCTCTCGCTCCGATTCGCCTCACGGTCAGCGGGCCACCAACTCTCCACTGCCTAGAAATCACAGCCCCCTCTCACCTCAACTCCTCCAGGTTCTTTCCGACCTGTCGGCGGGAGCTTACTAAGCTCTCTTGTAGCGATCAATGGGCAACCATTTCCCTACAATACCATAGTGGACACAGGAAGCCTTCGTCTGCACTAAACCTTGTTCTTCCAAATCCCCATCAGGTTAGGCTGAGCAAGACATCGACCTGTCTGGTTCATAGTTCCCTTCCTCGCCTCCACTGATTGAATGGCCCATGCGGAGTAATAAGAAAGATTTGTCGCCCTGTTAGAATTCGGTCACTTTTCGGTTCTATGAAGAACACATCTACCATTCTCTTCCCTGTAACTATGACCTTCACAATAACACTCAAACATTGTCGATTCTCCTCTACATGCCCACCACCTCTCAAGTCGACAAAATCCCCTGGTCTCTCATAAGGTCCTATCTATACTTTTCCTCCTTTTAGCACTAAAATTCCCCAGTCCAAACAGAAGCAATTATTCCCAGTGAAGTTCCACGATTTCGAAATGACAAAGGATTCTTATTTTCTTATACCTTCTATGCGAAATACGACTTAAGCCACTGCACCAAATAATTCGGAATAATTGGGACTAATCTGTCGAGAGATTGGGAGAATCGAACGACGGTTTATGTGACAGCTTGTAAGTGGAGGGCTGAGGTGGCGGCATGATGGATGAATCCCAATCGGCAGAAAAGTAGCAGTGAAATGTGATTTACCGGAAGGCGGGGATTGACACAGCTGGAGGCTGATGAATGGAGGGAGAACTGTGTCATTGGCGTCATGCCGGCTTTGACAAAGAGCCAGAACACCTGTCACCGCCTCTCACAGCCACAGAAAAAACAAGGGAGAGATCATTTCACCCTCCAACAACCCAACCCAACCCCTAACTTCTACCACTACTGGTGACAAATATTCTTGTTAAAATTTCGTCAAAAATGTAGTTAGTGATGCCTAAAATATGGCTGATATACTGTACTTAATAGGGTTCCTTTGTTCTCCAAACCTACTTATACCTCTGAAGCATTTACGACATTACAAGTCAATTACAGCACTGATTTATCCGTCAGTCCAATACACATACATTAAAAAGTGATTTACTAAATCACTCCTATACTTAAATGTTGGACGAAGCTTATGTAAAACTCACATATGAAAGTAACCTCTCCTTCCATAATGAATCCAAGTTAGGGAGAAGGGAAGTAAGGAAAAAATACAAACTAGAAAAAATAGTTTTTTGTTTTGAGGGCTACAGTTGTTTATTTAGTAATTTATAGTATAATTTTTATTTGAAATATTCTCGAAAGTTTTCGACATCACGGATATTATCTCCTGGATGTTTAGGTCTTATATTTGAAAACAAAACAAAAAGTTTTAGGTTATTAAAGCAATATTATTAACATTTAATTCTAATTATGATGTGATATGCATGTAATAATGACGAATAACCCTTGAAACCTTTCGGAAGGTTCATATCTCACAAAGCACTCAAAGACAATCCGGGCTTAACACCAGGCGATTTCTGGAGTCTTTCGGGAAGGTCATATCTCACAAAGCACTCAAAGACAATCCGGACTTAACACCAGGCGATTTTTGGAGTACCAGTGCTGCATTTTCCCTTTTCCGAAGTAAAAACGTGAATATAAATGACCTTCGAAACTCCCAATCTCAGTAAATGGTAGGTTCACTGGACTCCAACCTTTCAAATGATCTTCACAGAATCACAAGAGAAATTTGAAATCACCTTTTGATTAACCCTTTCCCAATTATAACAATATCATTTAATCAGAAAAGCACCAGTTAAAATTTTTTATATAAAATTACCTGTAAAACTTTTATAAAGGCTGAAACTTTTTAATTTTTGTGATATAGGAGTCGACCAGTCACGCGGCGTATGGGCCGATAGCGTTAACCAAAAGAGGTAGTTCCATGGGCGAAGGTCGAGGAAGAACTCCCTATATATAGACCTGTTGATTTCAGAAAGGCGGACCAATAGTTTACAAAACAAGGATCGGATTGTTGTTCCTTCGTGAGTCTGTTCTTCTTCAGGGGGCATGTGTGTGAGTGTGAAGCAAGTAGGCTGCGAGAGCCGGGGCTCCGTCACATGCGCGCTCACACACGGGAGCAGACAGCCGGGGAAAAAAGCGTGACGTACGAGGATTCAGAGTGCCCTGGGAAGAAGGAAAAATAAAGACTTGTGTGGGGGGGTTCCCTATGAGAGGAACTTCCTTCACGAACGAGGAAGCGGCATATTTATTACGCCTAGTACATATTGTTATCTATTTCGTGGTTATTTAGTATGTTAAATCAATAAAGAGCGTATAGTCTAGCGTGAAACCTATCAGTAAAAATTTATATATTAATCGTATCGATTAGATGCTCGAGATTTACACTACAATCCAGTCGATATGATTTTCGTTAATTCTCCTTTTGCGATTCTATCAAACTGTCCAAAGACTTCATTCGACTTATACGGTGCATTACCAATACCTAAATTAGCTGAATTTCTCACAATATGGCAAAGGAAAAACTTGTATTCATGAATGAGATCATAAATGCTTATTTCCACCCACTTGCAAAGAATAAATCAAATTCATGTAGGCAAAGGATTACTATCTATCCGTAACAAATGGGATAAATATAATATTGCCTCATACTCTTATATACGACCTCTAAATGAGAGGAACCGTTGGCAAACTACGGAATTGGCTAAAGGGTTTGGTCAGCCCAGCCCAACTAAGTCCAGACAAAATGGATAGACCACTAGATTTGGGCCTCACAAGTCTAAAGAAAAGCCGAGGAGAATTAAAGTCTACAGTTTAGATGTTGAGCATCTTTAAACAAAATTAAATGATAAGAAATAGAGTTAAGATTAAAAAAATATGGAGTCCTGAAAATAAGACTGAAAATTCTCCTCCAGATGAAAATACAGCTGGTTAGTGGAAAACGAGAGGCGAAATTCTAGAAGTAAGGCTGGATAAATTAAATGAGGTTTCATCGGAAAATTAAGAGGGGATGAGATATGGTTTCCCCCTCTCTCCGAGACTTATCGGATTAGAACGCAATCAGCAAATTTCACGGGGTTGATTCGCGGAAAAGAGTGTCTGGGGAAGAAACGGTACGAAAAGAAGAAGAAAAAAAAAAAAAAGATTCTCTAGCTATAAAGAAACGCATTATTTTGAATAACACAGGTATTTTATATACTTAAATATGTATCTTACTTAATATTAATTTACCTCATTAAATGATAAAAACCCGTTTAGAAGCCGCCTTAATTAAACAGATTTTCAAAGTTTCGTTTAAAATGTACTAAGATAGGAATAAATTACTTATAACTAGGCAAAAGAGGCATATAATAAATAAATAAAAAAATCCATTATTTATATATATCAATTCCAAAAAATTTGTATGCGCATGATTATATCTTGATAGTTTTGTACTTTATTTTATTTTTTAATGTATGTATGTAAGATATTTTTATCTAGTATCTCATTTTACTCATTTGTATTTTATACGTTCAAATTCCATTATTCATAAAAAAATGTCCATTTTATACTCATTATGGTATGAAAATTAAATAATATAACAAAATAACACTAATAATAATTTTTTTTTTAAATCATGATTTTTTTAAACTTGTTCATTCTCTAAACTCCTATGGTCGTCTATCTATGTTGTTCGGACTGAATCTGTGGTTTGTAGAAAAAAGAGGGTTAAGTAGATCAGTAAATTTTATAATTGTTTATTTTTAATATCTGAAATAATTCGTACGGGGTAAAGTAGGTTGTGTTTTTATGCCAAGCATGTTATAAGTTTTTTTTCTCTTTTATAATGAGTATGGTTGGGTGAGAAATTGAAAAAAAATACTTGTCATACTAGCAACGAATATAGCTTGGTGTGTTAGGATGAAAATCTGCCTGAATTACATTTTAGAGGTATAGATATATTAATTTGGTTTTTAACGATTTATTCACTAAAATTTTTTGTAGAAAAAACAACTCAAATTTTATTTAATTTGTATTTAAGCGCAAGAAAAACTAAATTCTATACAGATAACAGTTTAAAATAAAATTATATCCCTCCAAACGAAGAAAGAGCACACACTCGTGTCTAAACTGGTAAGGGTCGTGACAGCGTGGATGATAAGATAGTTTCCATGCATTCTTACGTAACCGATGCTTCTTTTGGTGTTGTTCCATACTTTCTAACTCCCGCTCACGTTTGGCGCCTTCTCGGTGCCATGCATGTTTACAATAAGATGCAATTGACATACTGTACGAAACGTTCAAGTCACATCACAGTTGACTGTCATGGACTCGTTCTCATTAGGAGAAGTATGACATAAATTTTTACCACATCGACATGAAAAATCACTTGACCAGAGCACAGTTATCTCAGGAAACGATAGCCAAGAATTGGATAGGTTCCCAATTTAAGACCAACTTTTTTTTTTTTTTTTTTTTTTTTATTTATTTATTTTTTTGAGGTGTTGGCTTGCTTTTTGCTAAAAACATGGAAAAATAATGATTGATTCTCGCTCTGAAAGAGCAAAATAATAACTATATCTGCGGCCAACAGAGAGGCCTCATTCTCTGAACGACATAAGCAATAGATACCGCTAATACAATGGTTAATTTCAAGAGGAAATATTATAAAAAAAAAAAAAGCCGTAACACTTATTTTTCAAAATTCCAGCAGATTTTCACAAGTTAGCTAAATAATATTTAACAAAAGTAATAGACCGAGTTAAACGTTGAAATAGAGCCCATATGATTACAGCTGATAAAAAGTGAACATATGACAATAATGTGCGTAAGAGTTCGTGATTAAAGCCTGGGGAACCTTCATAAACTTTGCCAAGGAAGAAGGGACGCTGAGTTTAAGTTGATATTAGAAAGGAATCGTTCTTCAAGAGCTGCTGGATCCTGGAAGATCCTTTAACTCGACTCTCTACTCCCACCAACATTGGCGATTGAAGCAAGTCCATTCAAGAAGAAAACGAAAGAAGAAAAAGAGATCACACCAAGATGAAAGGTGTTGTTTTCCAACAAGAAAACGCTAGACCACACATACTTAGCAACACCGTAAATATTAAGAAGTTCTGTAAGGAAAGTATTTATGCATTCACTTTAAAGCCCGGATGACCACATTCTTTTTTTTTTTTTTGGTTCTGTGCAGAAACTTCTTATGGTGTAATGCTGGTATTAAAAGATGCTAATGGAAATTACCTGGGTCAATTTCTCAGACTTTTAGTGGTGGAATTGACCAGATTACCAGAAAAAAGTTATCACTGAAAACGGTTCGCTTATCATTAATCAGAGTTCAGATTTTTTTAAATTTTTATTTATAGTGTTAGCATCCCTTTCAACCACTTAGGGTCATATAGGGAAATTATCTACAGGTTACCACCCCATTCTAAACATCCATGGCTCAGGACAAGCTTTCATTTACATATCGGATTACATATGGATTGACCTGGGCGGGATTTGGACCCGCAGCATCAGGATTGCGAGACTCGAACAGTTCCTCTGACGCCCCTCCCTAGGAGTTCTAATTTGATAGAAATTAACTTATTAAGAAAAAAACAACCAAAGTTACTTTATAAATATTCTATTTGGTTGTGGTTTTTTATCCCACGTAAATTTTAAACAAATTAATGAGAGGGAAGAGAATAAAAAAATCTATCTGTCCCAGCCAGGAATCGAACCTGGATCTCCTGCTATCCGGGCCGGCGTGCTTAGCCATTACACCACCAGGACGAGCTAGATAAGCTCCTGGCTGGGACAGATAGATTTTTTTATTCTATTCCCTCTCATTAATTGTTTAACCAAAGTTACTATCCGCCCTATCCTAAATGTAATGTACTGAAGACTGCGCGTAGGAGGATCATGTTCGAGGGGATCAAAGACCGCATGACCTTCCCCTAAGCTGGTTCAAGGGCTCTCAGGACACGACCGAGCGAATTACTTCTCACCTCCGCCTTCCGGTCGCCGCCAACTCGGAAGGAGCTCCTCTACAACCCCTGACCAGAACCAGCCAGAAAAGAGTTATTCCATAAGTCCGCCACAAGGTATGTAAGTGAATTCCTCAACATCAATGTCAATTTGTAATTGAACTTTCTGTCAGGTAAACCCCTCATATTTATAAAATATATATTTTAACAATAAACAAATCTATGTTCTATTGCATTGCAATAAAATCTCTGCAGCAAGAACATTTTAAACTCCCATTTGATAATAATTCAGGAACTCTCACACTACTATTGCGATTCCAATCAATAAAGAACTCAGCCTTTCAATGTACACGTTTTTGGCCTAATTTCATTAAGAAAAAAAAAACAGCTTCTAGGCCGTAAAATTAACATTTACGGTTCAATTAAACACCCACTCACTGAGTCGCAAATAAATATATCTGTGTTGTTACATTTCTCTATTTCAATATAGTGAATGAACTAAATATAACATTCACTATATCGAAATAACTTTAAGCATTCGCACTTAACATTTCAGGTAATCCTCAAACTGATAGGGTTGTTCAAAAATCCATCCATTCTTTTTACACTTAAAAGCTACTTTTTACTTTAAAAATGATGAATGAAGAATGATGAAACTTTACAGATGATAGCCCACAGTGACACTAACACCCACATAGAGAGATTTAAATTTTATTAAACATCATATTTGCTAAAATGTAAGGTAGGATCTGAGAAAATATAAAAAACAATTTTAAATTCTGCCATAAATATAAGGTAAATAGCTGCAATTCTACAAATTTCGCTAAAATAATTAAGACTGGAATAGAAAGAGAAAGGGGACGACAGAAGTGGTGGAAGACCACCTAATTTACACTATTGAATATTAGGACATTACTGCAACTAGAATACGATTTTCCAATCGTAGAAGGAAATGACAAATTTCAATTTGGTTTTCCACTTTCTGGAGACTCGAGGTTGTCCACAACCGACTTCATTAATACAAAACAGTTTGAAGAATTACTTTTGTAATTAAACAAAAAGAAAATTCATACACAATTTTTAGGGTGAAAAGAAAAAGTCAAATGATAAGTACATTAACTTTTATAACACTTCTATCGTTCCATTAATACATAATATACACCTAGCATATATGCTAGGAAACATATACGGCCATAAAAAAGGTTTATAAATATAAATAATGTACAGTAGTACGTGCTCCTGAAGAGGCGTCTATGTACATGAAATAAGTTTCTTTTTTGTCCTACATGAATTATTTACATAACAGAAAATCACTTATTAGAAAAAGGTATAAAGTTAGATGATAATGAAAAACTATGTTTGACCCACATAGGATGACAAGATTTATACATAATAGGGGCTCCAGGGTTGTTCATGGGGTCTAGCAATCCTGGCGCGATGCGGGTTCGAATCCCTCCCAGGACAATTTTTCATTTATTAGTAAGTAAAAGCTTGTCCTGAGCCATGGATGTTTAGAATGGGATGGCAACCTGTAAGATAGCCCCTCCCTCCATGACCCCAATTGGTTTAAAGGGAGGCTAACATATATATATATATATAAAACAGTCTCATCCAGAGCTCGCGTTCTGGCACGTGGGTGGTGAGGTCTTTAAGTGACTGAGGAAGGCCTTTCTCCTGCAGGTCGTACTCATCATCACCAACGGAAGCAGTTATCAATCCTGGCCTTATCAGACAAGAGATAAGGAGGACTGCAGGTGCTCCAGGACAATCCTTGTGTATCAGCATCGCTCCCCAGGACACATTCCTGTCGCAACGCTATCGAATCTTATGAAATGCACCTCACAGCAACTTTTCATTTCATGCTGCTATGCTCTTGGAAGCTACATGCCGATATATTTCGAGTAATTGGGAAAACTGTCTGTTTTGATAAGATTTCCTACATTTACACAAGAAGAAGTACACGAATTTATCCATCAGAGTACGAGAGACGAGAGGTATTCTACAATGAAAAGTGATACATACAGTCGTACAAGAATATATTAAGATGGGCATAAATGGTGCTAAATGAAGATTTATATTTATATCCTATTAGGAGCAATGAGAGGAAAATACCATTAACCTGGTATTATACCAATAACATGGTATAGGACAATACATCCTATTGGGCAGTACTTTAGAAGGAAGAGTGGGACAAGTACAGAGAGATCGTAATTAAATTCATAAATATCTTCTTAAAAAGTTTCAGATAAAATTTTATAGAACAAAAATGCCAAAAAAAAAAATATATTTTGTAACTACTATGTTCGAAGTCCGTTTCTGTAAATAAAATAAAAACGAAGATATATACAATTTATAAATTATGATTTTTCTCTGAAAAACCACCCCACTTTCCCACATCAGATTTTAATACAAAATGAATTCAATCAACCGTTAGGAATCAAAGTTAAGAAACTCAGAATTTGGTTTCCAAATTAAAAGAAAAAAGAAATAAGCGGACCACTGGCAACATTCGAAAGTTTGTAAATAAATATCTTCCCTATTATGCTTAGTCTCAAAAATTTAGTGTAAAATTACATTTTACTGCAATATTTATAGAATACAAAAAAAAAATGTATCAAGGAATGCCTTCTTCAAATTCTTGTATAATTTATGTTTGGATACGGGGAAATGGTAAAAAAAATATATATATAAAACATAATTGCGGTTATTTATATTTTACTATTAAGATAGTGAGAATTTACATTTTTTTTCTCCCTTTTAACTTCCTACCCTCGACTTCAGTCATCAAAGTTTTACTTGATACAGAATTAGGTTTTATAAAAAAAAATAGTGGGCGCTAAAATAAAATAATAATAATAATAGCGTTCAAATAATTACAAGTACATAAACACACATATTTTTTTTTTTTTGGTCTGTAATTTAAGACGTTTACTTATCTGTCAATTTTAGACAGATTTCAAGAATTCTTTCAATTCCACAAGCATTTAGCAATTCAGGACAACTAAGGTTAAAGTCATTTCGTATCTGGGATTCAACACAATTCATCAGGCACTACCATCATACTTTTCAGAGGCAGTAGAAAACTCAAGATTTGACGCCTTCAAAATTTACTTTGTTTACTGTTTTCGTCAAGCCCACAAGTATTTCAAAACACTACAGCGTGACCTTATTATTAGTTTGGAATATTAGTATAAATATTGATGTTTCTTTAAAGATTGGAAAGTAATATAGCGACAAACATATTTAATATAGTAAGACGATAAAGGCAAGGAATTTTATCGTGGCTTTGTTTTCTCAAATTCATAACAAAACAATATTACAAACAATGTATAAGCGGTATTAATATCTACATTGTATGGTAGGGGAAAACAATGGAAATTCCTTCATCCAATCCATTCGGCGGATATTATGACTGTCAGGTGTCTTTGTGGGCGACACGGCCTCAAAATAATGAGGAGATGCCGGGACGTGACCCAGGGGCCACATGAGGCAGTGGGACATTTACCGACAGAGAAGGGCTCCCCCCCTAAGAGTCCACTCCCAAACCCCAATGGAGGCACAATGGAAACCGTTAGCCTCACAAGTGTGGTGGTCTAGCCCGCAAACAGTACGGCGGGAGTAAGTAAATTGTCAGGGCAAAGGGGACCGGGAACCCGGGTAGTAGGGAGACAGGAGACCGCATACACTATTCCCCACAGATATCCTGTATCCAATACATAACCAGGACGCGTCGGGCAACATACCCCATCACGCAAGAGCTACGCGATTTCACCTATTCCGCTAAGCATGAAGAGTATACGACGTGTTTGATGTTTGCATCTGAAAAAGACAACGAAGAGAAAGGTATTATCGCTGAGAGGGAAGATGTTGGAGGAGGCGCTGAACTATCTCATCCCGGTTCATTTTTTTTGTATGTGTATTTATCGTCATTTTTCTAAAATCATGTCAATGTGTAAGCTTTTGAAGCAATAGGTTCAATTTTATAAATTGTTTAAGCACATATGAGTATTCAGGAACGCGAAATTATTCGAGCAATAAATAAGTGTTTTAGATAAAAAATCTAAAAGGTTATTTCTACCACCAATGAATATAGAACTCTCATATCTTCTATTCTCCGTCTTCATTGGTTTATGCAAACCATCTTCTGTTGGCGAGCGCCAACCTTGAGTTGAATACAGACAGTGACAGTGAACGCATGTATTCGGCCAGAAGATGGACAATGTCCGAAAGCGCTCGCAAACAGAAGATGGTTTGCAGAAACCAATGAAGACGGAGAATAAAATGGTATGAAAGTGTTTTAGAATTGAAAGTCATTGATCTTTTGCTATAATAATAATTAAATAAACACACACACACACACACACACATCATCATCATCAGAAAAAGCATATGGAATGGAAGAGCAATTTGAAATTATTATCTTTTTAAATTAGGGCTTTATGTCTCTGGAGATGATTCATGAGATAAGACCTTAATGAATGACGTTATCTGATATTGCCCTTAAGATGACACAATGGTTTTCCTTAAATAAGATAGAAGAATGAATTTATCAACAATATCGTCAGCGTGCGGACGTGATTCGATTCCTAAGGATATTCCGCCATTAGCAATGAGAACAAGCAACAAACCAATATTTGTATGAGCGAAATGTTTCGGATATCAGAATGTTGAGGAAGGATTTACCGAGGATATTGTAGTGGAACACAGAGAGGGCAAGTCGCGCGGACATGCGTTAATAAAATGAATCAATATTCATCCCCTAAGACTTATTTATAAATTCACCACCATCGCTAAAGAGAGGGAGGATTCAGAGTTTTGAGGTTATAAAACCCCCACCCAAAATTAGGAAATTCTAAGAAGATAACCATTAATAGAGAAGTTCATTAAACGTCACTTAAGAAAAGTTGTTAATATGTTCTCCAGTGAAGTCAAACAGTTTTTTTAATGGAATCTTCAATGCAGGCAGTAGAAAGTAATAGTTAGGCTCAGTAGTTTAATTAAAATAACATGCGGAATAAACAACAAATTGACTGTTCTCGAAGACTTCCACGGTCTGAGCCAATATTCATTTATTCTTCTTCCAGTTTGGACTATGTCTATTTATATGCTACAACCAAGCTTTCGCCCATCGTACCCTTGGCTTCTTCAGGGTTACAATAGAAGTGAGGAATGAGAAGAACAAGGGGTGCTCCTTCCTCACTTGTAATCTGAAGAAGCCAAGAGCATGATGGGCGAAAGCTTGGTCGAACCGAAAGAAGAAAATATGAATAATAATTTTAGCCCTTTAATACATAAATAATTTTACGTTAATTGATCTTAAAATATGAAATAAAGCAACCTAATACGCTATAAACCTTCCTTCAGTAAACCTTTGGTCGAGTTTGTATAGGAACCACAAAAGTATAAACCAAAATGAAGTAACAACAGATTTATTTTCTACATTCTGTATTTTAAAGAGAAAATCGGTCCAGGAAAAGAAGACATGATTCATAACTCGACATTAAAGAAAAAAAAAAAAACGTAAGAAAGAATAGTGGCGATTTTCTTTGAGCAATCCGTAACTGGTTACATCGATGTGATTGGTGGATTCGATGCGCACACTTCGTAACCCTAAAATTCGCTACGACCTCGTAACAACTTTAACTGAATCGAGGAACTGGGGCACAGCGGAGCGGAGAGTAGGACAGCTTGGATTTACTCGAAGAAATCATACATTAGGTAACCATTCCTCAACAACCCCTACAAGATAATGAGCGCTAAAAGGGGTGACAAGTAAACGGATACGGAACGAGGGAAATGAATTTCAGGGGAATCGCGTAAGAAGAGAGAAAGCGAATATAATAAATTAAAGTAAAATTCGTGGTTTTCAAGAGAAGTCCAGAAATGGCTGTATCTCAAACGTTAAACAAAAGAGAGGAAAAGAAAAACACGCAGCAGTTGCGTAAAGTATGCGGATTCCTTATCTCATTAAAGATAAACAAGAATTCGAATAAACAATGTATTATTTAATATTCTCATACCTTATATTCTCCGTCTTCATTGGTTTCTGTACACCATCCCATATGAAATGCCAACGGGAGATGGTGTACAGAAACCAATGAAGACGGAGAATATAAGGTATGAGAGTTCTATATTCATTGGTGGTAGAAATAATAATAATAACCCTTTAGATTATTTATTATTTAATATATAAGGAAAAAATAAAATAAATCTGGCTATTTATCATCCAAAAGGAATGGCGATAAGTGATTAACCATTGCAGTCAAATTCATAATTTTATTCCATAAATACTTTTCATAAAATTGATACAGAAATAAAAATACTACAATACATTTAACATCAATTATGTTGAATACTCTACTTTTTTCTTCTTAGACTTTTAATAAATAAGATCACCATTAAAATCTTAGCTCCCTCTAAGCGTCTCCACTCATCTGATTTTAGCCAAAAATTAAATAACTATTAGTTTGAAAAAGAAAACATAAATACCAAATTCAATTTCTATATGAGAAAAAAAAAAGAGAGAGATAAAGAGAGACTGTCCTACTCCCAAATGCATTTTTGGTTAAATGTTCTTAAGTACAAATACTAGAAAATTATAGATCACATTTATTATCTCATATAAATATAAATATTTATTGTATACTTTTATTTATACAATATTTCCACAGCAAAGAATGACGATTTTTAAATTTTGTCATTTATAACCCTTCCCCCTCAACCACCACCTTAAACCCAACAATGATCTTATCTTACGGTTCGGGAAAAAAAAGAAGATTTAAATAAGGAAGCAATAGGTTTTTTAATAAACAATAGTGAACAGACCATGCCATTTTAGATGTATATACATGTGAAAATTCTTTATATTTAACAAATGAATTTTTACCTTCCCCTAAAATGGATTGGAAAAAATTAAAAAATAAGGGATCACAGTGACATGCACGACATTATAAGGGAAATCTGCTAAAATTAGGCATAATAAGCAATTGAGGATAAAAGAAGTGAAAAATTTCCAAGAAATTTTTTTAATCCATTTCAAAGTATTTCTTTATCGGCTCAAAAAACATATACAGTGTATGAAAATGCAATCCCATCCATGTTTTACTTTTACGTATGGGACATTTTTGCGTCCTGGAACCTCTTTTAATGGGAAGTACGTAAATACACCACATGTACAGGGTTTTTCCATCAGAGTGTCCGAAGGGGATCCATTAGGAACTAAAAGGGCTTACAAGGGCGGGGACAACGAGATACCACCAGCCTTCAGCCATTTTCTAAAGGGCCAAAAATGTGTGATTAAGATAAGGAGAATCAATGTGACAATTACAACTTTATTACAAAAACACTATTTCAACAATTTATTTATTAATAAAACATCGAAACCTCATTGTCAACTTACAACAAATAAATAAATATTAATGTGAAAATTGCTTTATCACAAAAATAAATAAATAAAAGACATTTGTTTAAACAAATAAGACGGGAACATTTAATTAAAATTCTTTCCCATAGCGTTTTTTACTAGACATTCGTAATGGGTCTAAATGAATTGGTATATTGAAAGAGTTGAGAGAGATTGAGGGCTGGAATTAAAAAGGGCAGCCGATGAAGATAAGAGGAGGAAGTGAAACCATGATTGATGAGGAGAGAAGGGCGTAGGGGAGATAGAGAGAGGGCCTATCTCTGAAGAGCCCATTCCAGAGAGCGAAGGGCATACAGGCCCTTCACGGAGAGAAAAAACTCCAACGGCATGTCGATATGCGACTGCCTGTTGTAATGAAGACTTTCTGCCTTGGTATTCCGTGGGACAGGACAGGGAGAGCCAAGGACACGTGACATACCTCTGAATGCAGCCAGGTGTAGCCACGCAAGAGCTGCGTCAACCAAGCCAATTTCTATTGCTTCACTGAAGAAAGCAAGAGAGAGAAGTACCACCTTCCTTATGTATCTTCCAGTTTTTCATAGCAATAATCTACTTTAATGTCAGATGACTACATACACCGATAACAGTTTATACCACTTTCATAGACTGAAATATTGACTATTTGTCAATAAATATAACCTCTACTAAGCCTCCCCCCCCACACTTAGGTCAAATATCAGGAATTTAAACCTCCAACAACGATTTATATTAAGAAATTAAAAAATACAAATTAGGTTTCTCTATTTGAAAAATATTAGGCATAACCAGAACCCTAAAATTATATTCCTTAATAACTTCCTCCATGAGCTTTTAAAAAGTTAAGGAATAAAAGTGTTGGGAAATTACATTTTAAAACTAATATGGCTTTTAATTTTTATATGAAGAAAATAAAACATTATGATGAGTAGAAAAGATTATAAGAATTTTTTTTATCATAGCCTTATTTTTTAAATGTGTTATTTTGATTTGATTTAATACAATTTATTGTATACTATTATAATAGAAAAAATATTTTAGATCCGTTAGCTTCAAACTTTATCAAGGCTTTTCATAACATGACTTTACATAACTATGATGAGTCAAGTTGAGCAATTAGTGAGAAAAAAAATCAGAACCGAATTATCAAAATTATCTGATTTTTAAGTATGTATTTAGATTCCAAGAAATGATTGGAGAGCTGAAGAAGAGATGATTTTTAGTTTTAATTGTGAACCGATAGACGACTAACTACGAAAGTGAACAATGTTAAATCAATAAAGTGACCATAATCAACAAATTAATTAATCAATTTTAATGAAATTGCAGTACATGTTTACATGGTGCTAAACTACCATGCAAACGAAATTCGCCATTGCAGAAAAGAAGGGCACCGCCGATGGAATAAAGAAAGGCGGTCAGGAGAAATTGGACATGGGGTGCATTTCGATACGGTCCACCGGCGAACGGTAAGAGGAAGGAGCAGTAGAAGGGGAATTGTCCGAGTCCCCGTCCTACCTCTCGCGGCCGGCAGGGAACGGACGCCGATCTTCGGCAACGGAGCCAGCATAATTCGGCAGTCCGTCGATGGAGAATGCGGAGGATAAGAGGTAAGAGGGGTCTTGGAGGTGTTGGTATCGGCCACTCTTCAGATCTGCGGAGACCGGATTTGCAGGTACGAGGATCGAAGTCAGGTACATGTGCGGAGAGACATTCATGGACCTACTCGATGGAAGAAACGGGGTGACAAGAATTATTTGTTGAAATTTGGATACAAATAACCGAATTCATTCTTAAGAGATATTTGGGGAAACCCCCATAATAAGGAAAACTGAAAATCCCCCATAGAATTCTCAATCGAGGAGGCATAATAGCTTTACAAATAAATTATCGGTAAACAATGTGTTTTGATATAAGACAATCTAGAACATGTTTATCAATTGGGGTATCAATTATTTTCATAAATTCAATACCGGAATTTCAATGGAAAATGATCCATTACTATCAAAAGGGAAATAGATCAAAACGTCTAATAAATGTTATTTACTATAGTAAACGGAAATGTAATATTATCAACTAGATATAATAAAGGAAGAATCGGACAGTCTCGGAAGTAGGGCACAACCTTGCACCAGGCTAAGTAGAGGGTTCCTAGTGTAAGTTGACATAGTAGATTCAACCAAATAAACAATTAGCCAAAAAAAAAAAAAAAATGGTCGCCAAAGGATGGTCTAGCAATCCAGCGGTTTCAAATCCCTTCCAGGGCAAGTTTTAATTGAGAACTGAAATAAATCAGAATCAAGGAGGCTGCCAACAGATAGCCCCACACTCAACTACCCCTAAGTGTTTGAAAGGGAGACTACATAATTTTTAAAAATCTATGATTAAATAGGATTCAATTGATTTCACAAGCCTGACAAAAAATACGAAGAAGGTGTTTATAAAAACAAGGTTCTTCCACAATCGAGAATCACATTATCAGAGCTCAGGGATCAAAATGTGGTTTCAGAGAGACATAAAATATAATAAAAAGGTCACTTTTTTTTAGACTTACTTTCAAAAACTCATCCTTAACGAAAGTAATAAATTTTAAGATGTTGCATTTGTATATATAGGATTTACATAATACCCAGCAGATGTAAAAAATAAGGGTTTTTTTTTACAAATTAAGGTGTGTTAAAGCATTAAATTTGAAACAGATTTATATTAAAGATTCAGCTTTTCACTGAAAAGCATGACGCGACTTTCAGAAAAATTTCAATAATTTCCTTTTTTTGCATGGAAGCATAATAGGGTCCAGTCAAAACACGGTTCTTTCAGCATACCTTCCATTCTTGAAGGCTGAAATCCGTTGACGGGTCAGGGCTTAAAGAATGACCAAGTTAAAAAAAAAAAAAATGATTTTTGTCTTTGTGCTACATAATTAGTGTAATTTGGAAAATGTATGGATCGAAACTTTTACATGTACAAAAACCACATAAGGTCTTCAACGTTTAAAAATACATTATATTCTTATAATTAAACATATATGATGAGTTCGCTATGAGAAGTTTTGTTAAAATACTGACATAAGAGCAGCGTGATTCCATTCATAGATATAAAGAAAGAAGAAAATAAGTTAAATGTAAAATGTTCAAAATATAAACAAATTCAAGAAAAATATAATACAATATTAGAGCAAGGGAACAGAATAAAAAATCTAACTGTCCCAGCCAGGACTGGCACTAAAGTACCACAAGAAAATTAATGTTTATAAAACAATAAAAAAAGCGTTGGGAGAAAGGACGAACAGAAATTCTCCAGATGTATAAGAATGGCTGATGATATTCAGGCTTGTGAAGGACACCCTCGAGGCTAACTGCCTGGAGAACAAAGAAGATCGCAACAAGATAAAGGACGAGATGAAACAGACTGGACTGGATATGGTCCCGAGAGCTCATCCATAGGTGAAGGAACGAGAACCACACTCTGGAGTCCAGAAAGGATCATAAAACTATAGATAGCACAGCTTGAAGAACCTGCGCTTAAAGCGAAATACTTTCTGCTGGTAAACATTTCGTACGATTGCCATTGGATTGAGCCAGAAAATAAATCTTCAAAAATGAGTTATATAAACAAAAATAAATCTAGCATACTGTTTTTTTTTTAATCCAGATATAAAAAATAAATAAAACAAGAGAATAAGATTACTCTGGTATGAGAAAAGTAGCTTCTTTTTTCTTATGTTATGATTTTTTTTGTTGCGAAAGACTATTGAAGTGGTAGTAACCATAACAAATCTCCATCTATCTTTCAAATAATAATAATAAGTATAGCATATTTCTCGTAAAGAAATTAAGATACTCACATTGATAACTTGGCATGATACTGAACGTTACCATAAAACCATTACAATACCTCGTTAAACATAAGACTGTAGTTACATTTAGGGTTTTTTTTTTCTTCCTTTTTCTAGTTTAGTTTTTTTGACCTAAGTGGTCTTCAGTCGCCTCCAGTTGTATTTATTATGCCAGATCTCAGATATATATCCTGCCTTAAGAACACTCATACACAAAATTGGACTTAGGATCGGATAGTTTTTCCTGTAGCGGGGCGATAGGACCTACTCCCAAGCCCTGATCACCTTGGAGGAACCGCGATTTTGTACTAAGTTTTGTTTGCACTTCCTACAATGAATCGGCAACAGTAGACTGACGGATCCTACCAATCCAGACTCGTCGAGCTATCAAATACCCAAGGGAAACGCAAGTCAACTAACCTCTCACGGGCACATCAGCAAAAATACCGGTAGGCCACCCCGGTAAGGATAATTCAGACAACGAAATAGGGGGGACCGGGATTCGAACAAAAGACATTTAGATACAATCCATGGGAGCCCCTTACACACACACATCATATACATTTAATTTTAAAAAGGTCATATTTTTGGTTTCTATTAGGATTGGTAAAAATCTGATGAAATTGTTTAAATGAATGGGAATTGCTTGATTGTGAAAACAATCTGCTGGAAACGGAAAGAACCGCAATACTATATTTACCTGCGGCAGGAGATGTCTGAGGATAACAGTGCGGAAGGTAGTAGAAAGAAGAACCAGACTGAAGAACAATTCCCAAGAGTTCGTCCTTAGTCACTCCAGCAATGGAGCCGGGTTTCTCCTAAGATTACTTCCCCGGCTAATGACAATGGCAAAGAAAACAGCAAGGCTAACTTTCAATTCCGCTTTTTCGCGCAATGGACCACCATCTGTATATTGTACAGCATCTGTTAATCGCAACATGTGTACGGACGCAATTTATACAACCGCCGAGAAGATTTTCAGAAAAGAACTTGAGGAAAGATACGAATTAAGTGATTCTTCAACGATCGCACATAGAACAACTTAATGTACGGTAAAATTGTTGTATATATTTAGGAATACAAGAAAGCTGAGTGTTTGCAAATATCTTCTTTTTTCTTTTTATTTTGAATGTCAGCCTCTCTTTCAACCACTTAAGTGCATAGAGAAGGAGGCTATTTATTGATTGTCATCTTATTCCAAAATATCCATGACTCGAAACAATCTTGCCCGGGGAGGGATGTGAATCCATCGCCAAGACTGTACGACGAGTACCTTGCGCCTCGCTGTAGGACTTTTCTGGGAGTACTTCAAATTAAGTAAATCTTGACGCAGTCGCGGAGGAAAGAGTTTAGGCGAGAGAGGAGAGATATCTGTGAAAGCAGTGGCTCCATCTTGTCTGGTAGAGAGCGCCTTTCCATCTGCTACCAACCACTCAGGGGGGGATACATCAATCTCTGCCCAGCAATAAAATCCTTTACTCCCCAAGATCGTCGACCTCCTACCTCGCCTGGCCTCCATCTACTCACCTTTTCACTTTCCAATAATCCTCTTTGTGGAGGGAGATCACAACGCGGAACTTCCGATGTTTACAATGCACAATATTGCAAATTGTATGTCACGCACGAAAATATGTATAGGTATGAGTGGTGGTATATAGACTCACGCGTATACAACTTCTAACTTGTAATATCCTGGATATACATGCAAACACAAACACTCTACAGGCCCACGATGTTCAGTTTTTACCGAATTTAGATGAAGCTGTTCTCATAAAAATATTTCTTTTTTACTTTTCTCCGACTAATTAAGACACCAAAATGCTAGTCACATATTATATATATATATATATATGGTCTGGAGGGTTCTAGTCTCCATAAACAGCTCACTAGGAATGTCCATAGTTTTCGTTGCTGGAGTCTCGGTCGCCTTCATATCAACCAAATCCTGTCCAGAGTTTAAACTTCTACAGTCTGCGATTAGAAAAAAAAAAAAAGATTTAGAATGTTGCCCAAAGAGAATGAAGCTAGTAGGTTTTCGAAAATAAACACCCAATTCCAGCCTTAGAGTATCCAAATATAGAGTTTGCATACAGCTATTACAATAATTTTGTATTAAATTTTATTTTATTTATAAGTTTATACATGTCTGTGTTGGTGTATATCAACAATTGAGCTTTTATTATCTTAATGATATACGGCAAAATTGAAATCCAAATACTGAAGGCCCAAGAGAAAGAAGTAGAGGTTCAAATAATCTGAAATTTTACGACTTAACAATTGTTTGACTAATTCTCAAAATTTACGCACTTCCACTCTCTACAGCCTTTCTTAAACTCCCAGCCCCTCAACCAGTCTTAAACAATGGTCCATCTTTGGATCTTCGGTCTTGTTCCCGGCAACGAGGGAATGTGTCCCTTTTCCACGACCATTTAGTCTCTTCATTAAGTGTTCCATCAGGGGGGGAGTATTCGGTTAAGGGGGAAGGGGGGGGGGGCATATGTTGAGTCGTAACGAACCCTAACTAACAGGCACACATCATTCACTGCTACTGTACGATATGGGCTTTAACAGCTCTAATTGCTCAGGCTCTAATTGATACAGGCGTACAGACAGAAAGTAACAACGGATCAGCCGACTTTCTTACCAGTTATAACTGTGGACGCCAACCGTTATCTGCTACGTGATAACTGCACCACATTATCAACATCCGCGCAAGATGTCAACTTATTTTTCTGTACACTTTGACGACATTGGATTACATTATTAAATCGCCCAAAAAAAAAAAATAAATAAAAAAAAAAAATAATATTTTGTGTACATAAAAAATGTCTATCTCGTACAATTTTCAAGTCTCTTGATATAATTGAGAAGTCTGTCACGCAAGAGCTGCGTAATCTATGCAGATTCCCAATGTTACAGTTAAGATAGACATATATATATATATANGCTATATATATATATATATATATATATATATAAGGAAAATTAATTTACAAGCTGAAGAGGACAATGTGCAGGACAGGCATAGGGCCACTTAAGTTTGCTTTGAAGTTTCGGGACAAACTAAATCTTGAAATTACTTCCTTAATATGCGTTTGTCGCAAAAATATCATAGAATATAAATGATAGAAAAGTACATTCTACGCCTATTATGTTCTATGAAATTTTTCGTAGGGGACGAAGGAAAACGTATGGAACTCGTTTTTTATAAACTTCATAATGAATAAAATTTATTATATTTTTACAAAATACATGGTAAGAATATATTTAAGAATGAGTTCAAGTGTTAAGAAGGACCTCTGATTTATAAAATTTGAAACCGAATTATTAATTGTGTGTGTGTGTGTGTGAGGATATATAACATTTGTTGTTAAATTCGTTTAACATTTTCTGGTACTCTTATATACAAGTAGAAAGGAGTACTTATATACATTTAAGTCAATGTAGGAGTACTGCACATGAGCATTCCAAGGGTTTCTTTTTAATTCACAAAAGAAATAAAACATAAAAATAAAAAATGAAACAAGAAAAAAAAAAAGAAAAGAAAGACTCCCATAGTCCGGGTTGTTTTATTAAGTTCCTCTGACGCCGGTGGCATATGGTTGACTCGTGGGAATTGGAAGAGAGGAAGACCAGAAACATACTTTTTTATTTTAATATATTAAGTCAAGTTTTCTTTTAATTTTTGTATTTTTAGTTTTACCTTTTTTATAATATAATTTTTTTTAAAGTTAAAATTTTTTTTATAATATAATCTTTGTTCATGAAAGATGCTAATGCTGACCTTAGCGTATTAATTATACTCTAATACGGGATAATGGTCAATGAGTTAAAATAAAATATTGGAGTGCAAAGAACAAATTACTAATGTAAAATAATTTGTTATTTTAAGAATTAATTAAGGTGAAACTAAGATAAAATGGATTTATTTAAAATAAACTTTATATTGCTTTTTGAACTTATCGTATTATGCTGAAAAATTCTTCAGGGGCTTGAAATGCAATTATTACAAAAACGGTAGTAATATAATTGAAATAGGACGGATAAACTTTATTTTTGACGCAGCCCTGCTACCGAAGGCCCTATTTCAAAAATTTAATTATAATTTTATAGTAATTACATTTTCAGCCCCCGAAGAGGCGGCATTATTTGATAGAAAATATCTGATATTTTTTTCTTTTTCTATGAGTGTTATTTTATTTTAATTTTCGCCAGTTTGGCACAATAATACTTCAGTAGTATATGAATTTTGCTTCGACTTTTTTAATTACAATAATTGAGTCAGTAGGTGAAAAGTAGAACATAATTTAGTTTAGTAGAACTTTAAATTATTACACATATATTATACACCCACAATAATTCCAAAACGGATTTTAATGAAAGTAGTATCATTAATTTCAGCAGTAGCACTTAAAGTAGACTTCTTGAGGTGTACATACCAACGGAATACAATACATGCAGAATTACTGTAAAAGCTTAAATTTGTTACTAATGTAAATGTATGACTCAATCCATTATGTGGATAAAACTACAAATTTATCTGAGTAGAGGAACAACAAGTATTGTTTTAAGTGAATCCTCAAATAACAAAATTGATTCTACATAGTGGAAAAATAAAAATCATCCCCCAATGGCGTACAAAGACTGGAATTTTGTCGACTATTAATGAATATTTCCAGCGACTCTCCCCTAAATAAGAAAAAAGGCTTTATCATTCTCTTATCTAATATCATTATACAAGAGGAAACTGCTATCTGTTTACACTATAAGCACTAACTAGGGCGTATAAATAGCTACGGCTTATCATGTAGCTAGTAAAATGCTAGAGAAATTGACATTTCAGACATTGACAACTGTCAAACTTCAATTTAACTAGATTGATTCAGTAAATTAACAAGGGGCCTGCCTGGTTAGTGTTCAAAATGTCGCGAGACCACAAGCGATACATTTTGAAAATGTCTTAACAATAATAAGATTTTACATTTAGCAGTGACTTCGTCTGGCAGAAAAACAGTAAGTTTATCAGCCTATAGGCTGGTATATGAAGTGAGATATACCATTTTGTTAAAGAAGTGTTAGTTCGTCGTTATAAAACTAACACTTCTTTAACAAAATGTTACATCTCGCTTAATACGAGTCAAATTTATAGCACCACCTAATTTCAGCTAATTGATGAATCCTACCAGCACCGGTCTGGTTCATACAATTTGATAAGTTTCAAAAGTCCACACTATTGGGTCAAAATAAAAGTGAATAAGTTTTAGATGGTTGTAAACATGAACTCCTGTGTACAGTTTCTGTTCTAGTCGGTGATGTCCAAGTGTACAGAACTGTTGAGAGCCTCAAGATATATAATAAATATACAATATAAATACCCCTACAATACATTAGCCACCATTTTATTTTAAAGTATTTATTATAAAATAATAAGCTTTAAATTTTTTGGCCCATATGTTTTAGAGCTTGGCTGAAACACTAATCGTGGACATTTACGGCCATCGTCAGACGTTATTTTAATTTTGTGATAAATCAATATCTCTTATAATTAGATCATGGCAGAGAAGTCATATTTCCTTTATTAATAGATTTAAAGCCCACTGAATTGAGGCTTAATGACTAGCAATAAGGGGATTAATTAAACTCTGAAAGATTTATATATTTTTAAAAAATACATCCATTTTGTTTTGGTATATTCCAAGCTACCTACGGTTAAAATAAATACATAAAACCGATATTTTTTTTTCCAATCATTTCAATGAATAATTGAATATTATTAAGTATTTTTGACTAGACTTTAATATATAATGGCACAGATTGAGCCGAAAAATTGGATGGTAATAATTTTTTTTTTTTTAAATATTTGAATTCTAGCCTAAATTGACTACTCATAAAGTTAAAATAGTCGCATATTTTAATTTCATATTATTATTAATAGAATGATTTAATTACCATAAATAAACTAATTGTAGAAAATTTTTTTTTTCATTCATCGAATCTTTACGCGGAATGGAAGTGAAAAGCTTGGGGGGGAAGGGATCTCTTAAAACGACAGAAAAAAAATATCAAAAGCATGGTTAACGCCATTGTGATACAACGGAATGGACAATAATTCCAGGATTAGTCTGTCCTTGGCGTCCGAACTGAAAGGGAATCTGGAGGATTCTGATACTGATACAAGATTGTCGCCTTATTGATTCCTAATGGGATGACGCCAGACTGTGGACAGTTCATGCAGGAAGCGACGTGGAGACGGGGCGCACACACCAATCAGCCAGCTAAGGCTGTTAGTCATCCGTCTCCCCTTCCGCCAGAAGAGGACGACCATTGCCCATTTAATCTGGGGGAGGAGATTCGATCACAGTCACACTCGATTCCTCGTACCCACACGACATAATTCCAGAGGGAATATGTCCTCCTCATCATCAGATAGGAGTAATTCCACAGAAGCCTCTATCGCCCCCTTCAAATCACACAAATAGTGTCTATCTATGTGTCAGCGGTGCACAACAATCACTCGGGATTAAGTGGCACATCTCTACTTTAATATATGAACTTAAAAATACTTAAATAAATAACAGCCAGTGTAAACATATATAACATTATTATGTGTATATAACATATATACATGCATTGTAGTTCAATAACTTATGGTAACTTTAACAATAATGAAAAGTTAAAAACTAATTATGGATGGGCTATTTATACCCTCCATAAAAGAGAGCTTATTTAGCGGATAGAAAAAGGCAGCCTAAATAGATGATTAGTTTAATACATGTTTCCTTTCATATGGTTTATTATAACAAAATGTATTAAATTTAATACACAACACCTAAGCATTTACTTAAAAGAAATAAATACTTACTAACGCGTTACAAATACCTTCCCTAAGCAGCTGTTGCATTTTTTTTTTTTTTTTTTTTTTTTTTTTTTTTTTTTTAGCTTCTCAGTAAGTAAGATCAGTAGAGATAAAGTTGCGTTCTAGTGACAACGCATCTTGATTGAGTTCTTATATATTATAACAAATCTTCTGAAACTGCTTTGTTACTTACATTTATATATTTAGTGCAAAAAACTAATATTTTGGACTAAAAAAATATTTTTATTCTTCTGAAACCAGTACTGATAAAATAAAGGGATTGCCTCCAAGTCACATTGCTTTATTATTAAATGACCTCCTAAGTGAAGAAGATCAGAGCTCTTGAGGCGTCCACTAAGTTCTACAAAGACTGAAACTAAACAAATTTAAGGAGTGATAAATAAAATCCAGCCCAGAGCCACGGAAAAGTGGAATGTAGGCGACCAGCAGATATTTCTTCATTCACTCGTATTTAAAGTGTTAAATTCAGCGTTCCTAATCGCAATGCTTTTATTTGACTAGGCCTAGGAAAACTGTACTCTGTTGACACGGGTTCCACAAAAGAAAGACAAGACACCTCATTCTGTAACAATATGTCATCTTCCTCACTTGCAGTAATTACTTCGATGCGTTACAATCAAGTGAAAAACAGATGCAATCAATTGCGAAGGTAGTCAGCTGAAGGAAGTCAGATGGGTAGCCAGCTTCCAGGAAATGGAAGATGGTCAAACTGAAATTAATGGAAGAATAAGTTCTTGTCTTCTGTACGCGAGGAGTAATCAAGCTGTCTATACAATGTCCCTTTGTATAAGCTTCCAAGCTTAAAAAAAAAAAAAAAGAAATGTCCAGATTTACGGAAAAGGCAGTCCTAATTCAAACGTAACGGATGAGGAACAAATCATGGCGACCATTCTTATTCAAATGACTCTTCCAAACATCACACTTTTTTACACACACTAACGACATTCCACCATTTCCTCATAGCAGTACCATTCATTAAGGTTTCCTGTTTTCAAGTTTCAAATGACTAATCGTACTCTCAACAAATACTAATCTGATATGCAATGAAGACGAACGAAAAGTTGGCTCGGAGGGATGAGCGGGGTATGCAATGCAAAATATTGTATACTAAAAGAAAAGTATTTTCAAAAGGAGAGTTTGTTGACCGTAGATATTATTCTAAGATGATTTTAGTTGGGGTTCGGTCAAGGTAGATCCAAAAAACACAAATTTAAAAAAAAAATGAATTTTTTAATAAAGGATTATCTGTCAACGTTTCGGCTTACATTGTAAGTCAGTCATGGAAATGTGAACTTAGGGACAGGACGTCCTCTCTCATCTTCATGATAGCCCTGAAGATGGCTTACAATGTAAACTGAAATGTTGGCAGATAATCCTTTATTAAAAAATACATTTTTTTTAAATTTGTGTTTTTTGGATCTACCTTGACCGAACCCCAACTAAAATCATCTTAGAATAAAAGGTATTTTTGTTTCTTCAAGACTGTTTAGTTATTTGGCCTTTAATTATCCCTATCCTTCTTACCGATTTCATCTATCCAACGGTTTCCAAAAAGAAGTTCAAATAGAATATAATTTTATTATTTTACAAGCTATTCCTCCGATTCTAAGGTATGGTTATCCGAGCAATTTACACTTTAATTGGTGGGCATCCGTTATGAATCATCTCCATTACCACAGTATTCCTGTAGGGAACAACGTAGATATGAGGTGTTCCGAGATATTGCAACATGGCCATCAATGTGAGTGGAGGGGGAAGGGGACCTGCGAAAAAGAGCAGCTTTGAAACGGCCTCAGCAAGGTCGTGAGGGACCAGCATCTGGAAGGAATGCATCCAGACTGGGGAGACAACAAAGACAGGCCGGTCCTTGAATCGCGCGCAACACAAAAGAGCTCGCGCCAAGGGCTCAAGTCAGTCCTGCCCCTACGCTGCCGTATACCCCCCCCCCCCCCTCACCCCCTTGAGCGCGGTAGACCACGTGATTCCTCTGCCGCGAGAACTTCGCCTTCTGCAATCTTCAGTGAAAGTCCAACAAGTCCACGGGGGTAATTGAAGTAGAGAGCTAGAGCTTAAGGTGAAAGTCTCAATTCAATTTAAAGCTCAGTTAACGATTCCCCTTGTAAAAAGGTCAATTAGAAAAGTAAGTCACGCTGAAGCTGCGTGAACCAAGCAGGTTTCCCGGGTCTCACTAAAGAGACACAAACGAATGAAGAATTACATCTTCTAAGATGGAGAGAGAGAAGGGAAGGGGCCTAAAAGAAATGACCAGTAAACCTGCCTCTAATACTGAGCAGGAAGGAAGATTAAAGGAAGTACTTGTACTACTATCTTTATTAATAAATTTAAAAATATTATTTTCAAAATCCAAAATGCTCCACAATTTTTCTTTGTAATCAAGTAAAAATGAGGATATAGGTATATTAAATTTTTGACGTTTTTTGAACCCTCCATTACATTCCGATAAACCAGAATGAGTACATTTAACAGTTCTCGATATAACGCTTGAATACAGAATTCCGTTTCTTTATTTAAAAAATAAGAAATGGGCCCTTGTACGTATTCAAAAATACATTCTTGAATGTAATGTTATAAAATACACTTTTCACATGTTTTGCTCAATAAATTTCATCCAGAACGCTAATAATTACGAAGATATCAATATTAGGTGTTTTGGTGTTCCTTTACAAGTTTCTAACTCTCGACTGATTTCAACCATTAACAAACTTATCCAGCTGTATCCAAAAATAAACTAGAACAGACCATAATTTTAATTTCTCCAATGTAAAGAATTGGTTGATGGTATATTTCGCGTAATGGTAACTATGTAAATAGTTTTTGCTTTCCCTACTAAAAGAAGGCCATCAAGTCCACTTAAGAAAACTATTCATTTCCAATTCTCTGCTGGAAGGTATTGGTGCTGGAGAGCATTATGGTTTCGGCTGGGGGAAGCGTACCTGGGATCAAGCCCCCGTGCCCCCGAAGGCCTACCTCGACGTCGTGGAGTCGATATCCATCCTCAAGAGGTGGACGACCTCCGCAAGAGGTCTGCCACTGCCCGACAGAGGAGTTTGAACCCGCCCCGCTTTCAATAGCGCCAACTCCCGGCCTTCTTTTGTCTTCCTCACTCCGGAGTCAAAAACCACCACCACCGCCGACCCTGCTGTCGAAGACAGTTCGAGAAACAGTCCGCCAAGCAGGAGCCAGCCAGACAAGTTCCTCCCCCAGCATCATAGTCGAGGAATATTTGTTTTTCAACATTCCATCCATCACATGTCAAACAACACTGAAAAACCATTTTGTGTTTAGTTTCATTGCACTAAACTAAATATTATGCATGTCACATCCAAAGAGCTTTCGAAACAAAGAACGTCACTCCACAAATCCATTCTTTCATTATACATTTCAAAACGGTAAGAATTTCATCATGAAAGAACAATATATTTTCGAAATACGCCTAAAAAGGCAATGGGCAAAAAAATAACAAATAAATGATTAAATTTTTTTTTTGTGGTATTTAATCCCATGTAAATTACAACAATTTTTAGTGCAAGGGGACAGAATAAAAAATCTAACTGTTCCAGCCAGGACTTCAACCTGGATCACCTGCTATCCAGGACGGTGCATTTTCCATTTATGCTACCCTTACACTGAAAATTGGGAAAGGTAATTATTTATATCGTCAATTTTCATGTCACAAAAGGTCGATTTTAATAAAGTACCTAACATGATTCAGCCACACACCCTACACTAATTATTTGTAATAATCAAAATAGAATCTTTGCTTCCAAAGAGATTGCTTATTTCAATGATAGGGCTGTACAAAAAGTAAATAAAAACTATTATCAGTTTAATTTATCCGAGTCATTAACAGTTGCCTAAATTCATCTTAATGACTGTACTGATTAGAAATCAAAACTACACCATATTATTTTAGGATTCAACAAGGAAGTTGTAAATCCCAAAAGAAAGACACAGCTGAAATATTGAGCAAGAGTTATTTTGGAAGGGCATGGAGAAATCCAGTAGGGCTGAAATTACTCTCCGGGCCGATCGACAGGAGTAAGAGGGGAAATACAGATTTTTTTCCCTGAAGGGTGAGGTTTGTGCCCGTCTTGTGACAGAGCGTTTGAAGAATGGCACTTCTATATATAGACGAAAACTCTATGGATGTGCGTCAACATATGTCCCCAGGGTGAATGGGTAGTTGTCCATCAGAAGGACCGGCCTTGCGTCCTTTTATCCTTAAGATATAATTGTTTATGAAATTTCCAACATTTACAAGAGATTTTATCCGGTGGACCAATATTATTTATCTACTCTCTTAAATTATTTATTTAAACATTCCAATGATACATTGAGCTGCATCTAAAATGTACTAACTCGTTCAAGTGATAGCTAGATCCTCATTTAAATGTTAAAACTTCTTGGCACGCTTGGAGGTTTGTTGGCCGTCGAATACTATGCTGGAGAAATTAGTCAGGGTTTCGGTCAGGATCAGAAAAATAAAATACTTTAAAATTGTCGGGTCATTATTTTGTTATTGTCGAGGTTACGATTTAACTAGTAAGTCATCATCAAGGCGATATTGATGTCTGAAGAGATCTCCGAGGGAGGTTTAAGGTCACATCTCTGAGTGCTCAAGAGGTGTATCTGATGTCTAAAACTTATCCTTCGTTTATTACGTCAATATGACACAATTAAATTCAAGTTTTAGTTGTACAATGATTTTGCTTCACACAAATCCGGTAAGGGGGAGGGGCTTGGCTGATTACGTCACTAGTTAAATCTGTTTTTTTTTTTTTTTTTAATAGCAAACGGATTTTTTTCTTTAAAAACGCGAGAATGGCATATCACTAAAAAAGACTAGTCGAAGTCAAGTTCATTAAGATTTCTCCAACATGTCTCTTACTCTAATATATATTAGATTATTCAAATTGATTATTTACAAAAAATACCATTAACAATAAACCTTAAAAAAAGTAAAGTTAAATAACCTGGTCGAGGGGACAAACAGTACAAAAGAAATAAATAAAAAACAAACCCTAATTACTAATCTCAGAAGATAAATATTTATTTTTGGCTTGTTTCTATTTATTGATATTTAAGGTAAATATTTATTTCATTGTTACAAAAATATACATAAACATTGATAATAATTTAGTGGGCACATTTCATAGTAGTTTAAAAAACTAAAATGATAATAATTTTATTTCGAGTTGAGTTTCTGACTAAATATATTTACCACATTTTATAAAATATTTATAATTTGTATAATNATAAGTAATAATAAAACTAATAATATTATTTGTAATTAAATAGGTGACGACACAAAATTTAGTTGAACCAAAAAGTTACCTTTTTTTATTTTAGAGAAATAAGTTGGACGCTATTATTCTTGAAAGCAAAAAAGGGTGTAATTTGTATTCAATAGAATATTTACAATTAGCAAACACGAAGGAAGATATTTACGCATGCAATCAAGTGATTTGAGGGCAATATCCTTCATACCCCCCCTTTATTTTCCAATTTAGCTCTTCCTCTGCCAAAGTTAAATTTTAATCATTTCCTATTTTTCGGAACTTAACTTTTTTAATAAATAAAATATGGCTCTTACGCTATGAATCTTGAACAGATAACTGTTATCAATATGAGTTATCGATTACATTTGAAAAATTATTTAAACAATGCTCCCATGATTTATCCATAGAATTGATATTATTTTCTACTTTTCAAAATGGGACAAATTCTATTTAGAACGAGAAAATTCCGAGACAAAAGTATACATTTGGGTAGTTCACATGAGTACAGAGAATAGTGCAACGAAATGCACAGGGGAGCGGAGAAAATCGATGGGGTTGCATAAGAAGTGCATCGGGGATGCAAGGGACAGATGCGTTTCCCCCACCACCCTCGCCGACACGATGTATTACTCACTCGGGGGGACGTGGCACTATCGACTCGGCCCGAAGCTACCGTCGACTCTTAAATAAATAATTGAATCGGCGCCGAGGGAACCAAGAAAGAGAAACACTCCATAACTTGAATTACTGAATTACAGGATTTTTAGCAATACCCACACAAAAAATGTCCCCATCGCCCTATTTGGTATGTTACTCCCAGAATAATATACTAAGATGATTTTAGTTGGGGTTCGGTCAAGGTAGATCCAAAAAACACAAATTTGAAAAATGTATTTTTTAATAAAGGATTTTCTACCAACGTTTCGGCTTACATTGTAAGCCATCTTCAGGGCTATCATGAAGATGAGAGAGGACCTGAGTCATGGAAATGTGAACTTAGGGACAGGACGTCCTCTCCTATCTTCATGATAGCCCTGAAGATGGCTTACAATGTAAGCCGAAACGTTGGCAGTTAATCCTTTATTAAAAATACATTTTTTAAATTTGTGTTTTTTGGATCTACCTTGACCGAACCCCAACTAAAATCATCTTAGAATAATATCTACGGTCAACAAACTCTCCTTTTGTCCAGAATATTATAATTTTTTTCCTTCCAATAATGTTCAGTACCCATTTTATATTGTCGATTATATACAGTTTTATATATTCATTCATCTATCTTTTGATAGCATGACATATAAACATGTTTTTATATTATTTTTGTTTCTTTTTCATATTCAGCCCTGATGTTGGCTAAAATAAACTTTAGTTACAAATTAGTTAAAAGTTATTCAACTACCAAGACCGATTTCCTGATCATCCTATCCTCACAAAAAAAAAAAAGTCATTTATAAAAGTTTTCTTTTACGTCGTTTAAATTACTTAGTGCTACGGTTAGAATGCACACAGGAATGCATATATGCCAACTGATAGAATAATAGTTCCATAACTGGGGAAAAAACTCTTATTAGTAGACTACAAAAAAAAGAGTGAAGTCAGGACACGAACGTGAACAATGGGGAAGAGTGTGTCGCGATAAAGAGAATATGAATGAAGACGAAGCGAATTGTTGAGCTTCAATAACAAGACACATCGAAATGCTGCCAAGTCGAATGCATACCACGCGTCTGACATGGCCTTCGTCTTAATTAACGCCATGATTCAGGCTGGCTGGAACGCGTGGACATACACATATATGTATCAACCCGCCTTCTCAAACAGACAAACCCACACTTTTATATAGAAGTATGTGTGTGTGTGATTGGCGGACATGGATTTATACTCAGTATCATCACTGTAGGCCTTAGAGGAGAGGGAAGCACTTCAAGGGTGCGCTAATTCATGGCCTGCTGCTAACTAGAGAAGGTGGGCGGTGCAGAACGGGGTGTTCTGCCTACCTGATTTAGCTTGGGCCTCTCCTGGAGCACAAAAGAAAACTTACATAATATGCAGCGAGACTTTGAGCATTGCACACGAGACCCTTAGCTTAGAAGTACAGCCGCAGATGTCAATAATCTGTTTATAAAGACAGATACGTAACTAATAAATTCCCTATGTTTTATAAGTACGAGCATACTTGAGAATATATGACGCAAAATAATAACATACAATTAATGCCAGGAAATAGAATAAAAAATCTATCTGTACCAGCCAGGACTCGAACCTGGATATCCTGCTTTCCTGGCCGGTAGGCTTTCATTACACCACCGGAACGAGCTAGATAACATGTTAAATTCCCAACGCATTAGCGAGAGCCTAACCCTCGAGAAAGACGAATACATCGTCTTATGCTCGAAGGAGCTGGCATTGTCTAGCTATTTATCGACTCTCGTTATTTACTTTAATATTTTCATTTATAAATATTAATTTAGTTGTGGTGGATTATCCCATGTAAATTTTAAACAATTAATGCGAGATCCAGGTGCGAGTCTTGGCCGAGACAGATAGATTTTTTATTCTATTCCCTCGCATCTATTGTTTCAAATTTACGAAGGATAATACACCAAACTAAATTAATATTTATAATTCCATAATAATAACTTACTGGGGGGGGGGGGGAGCAAAGACCACTAAACCTGGCTCTAGACTGGCTGAGAAGGAAGTGTGGGGTAAGAGTAGTCATAATAAGTTATATTCTTTGATAACATCTTCCACAGTAAACGTTTTTCGTAAAAATATTATTGGACGTAAATAAACATTTCTTTAATTAACGAGAATATCATAATCAAATAATAAATTATATCAAACAATCAACGAAGATATCGGTATGTAAATTTTTGATCATCCTCAAAACACACCCTTCTTCCTCACCTGATTCCAACCAAAAATGAATTCTATTAACAATTGGTAACCAAACGCCGAAATAAGGAATTTTATGTTTATCCTAAAAAATATAACAAAAAGAGACCCTACACGAAACTCAAAATTAAATTCTTAATAAGCGTTTTTTTTTTTAAATAAATATTACAGGAAATAAATGCTATAAAATTATATATTTATTAAATTATCTTTCCGTAACCGTATAATAACAAGAATTTTAAGATTTTAATTTTTCATTTTTCTTCCTTTCCCCAACCCCTTCACGATTAAGGTATTAAGGCGTACAACTACATACATATATATATATATTTTTATATGCATAAATACACACTCAAACACGTATAAAATTTTGAATGTACCATATTTTTAACTTCTCTAATCTAGGATTTGGTGTTGAACATTTTCGAAAGCCTTGGCATAGTATCAATCATGAGTAGCTTTTATTTCCTACATAAAAATTGTATCCATTCCGAGACTAAAAAGTTATATAAAATTATTTATATTTTGACTCAAAAACTAATTTGAAAATAGTAATTTATTTAATATCCAACTGAATAATAACTAAAATAAAAAAATTAAACTTCGGACGGGACGGTTGATATGAAGGCGACCGAGAAGACTCCAGCAACAAAAACTATGGATATTCCTAGTGAGCTGGATTTCAAGGCCGGAACCCTCCAGGCCCAGCCATTAATCACAAGGGGGAGTATAAGCGTAGGGGAGGGGAGAGTAACATCTGTCCGCCGATCGGCAGCTCGCCTCACAGGAGCGCTGCACAGCAAACAATGCCGACAAGAAATCCCTCTTCGAACAGAGGAGGAACTGGAGTACACAGATGGATCTGGATAATATGGAAGCAGCAACTACTATTCCCTATATTTCATTAAACGTTCGGTCAAGGTAGATCCAAAAAAATACAAATTAAAAAAAAAGAAAGTGTATTTTTTTAAAAGATTATCTGCCAACGTTCCGGCTTATATTGTAAGCCATCTTCAGGGCTACCTATCATGAAAACGAGAGAGGACGTCCTGTCCCTAAGTTCACATTTCCATGACAAGAAAAGATACATTTATATAGGCATAAATGTATCTTTTACTAACTGAATAGGACAACGAGGCCCTACTCACCAATCTCAAATATCTTCTAATATACAAGAATAGAAAGTCATTAGTTTCGAACCACAATATCACTGAATGTTCGAGATAATCTGGTTAAATACTGTTATCCATTCTTTGCTGTAATAATGACGTTACGTTCAGTTATGTGGCAGAATCCTTTGGCTTTTGAAAAGTTTTTTCTTGCTTTTTTTTTTTT
>KZ806960.1:980537-1010196 GCA_000696205.2 Oncopeltus fasciatus | reverse complement strand
TAATAATTATAATAAAATATTACAGAGAATAAGAATTATCTCAAATGACGATGAAAAGTCAGCAGATAAAGAATACAGTTTTTTTTTCTTCTTTTAAATCAATGTATGGCTAGCAAACATGTTTGATATTCAAACATACATAATGTATGTAAGGAACCCTTGCATGGATGAAAATATACAGGAAAAACAATATAAAACATTTGGCTAAGTAGCCAATTACAAATAATAAATTTTAATGTTAATGACTAAAACAAATATAAAGAAAGAAGTTTTGCATAATAAAAAAACCATGTTATTTTTTGGTCTATAATTTTCTTTTGTCATAAGACCTTTCTTGCCACTGGAAATAACTAAATAAATTGAGAAAATTTACAATTACAATTAAATAAATAGATTTTAAAGTTATCATTCAACTGAACAGAATGGTCACTAAATAGTAAACCAGTGAATTCAATTTTGTCAACCCTTTTATTTATTAAAAATTTGTAATTTCTATTTTTTCAACATTCTTGTTATGTCATTTCTTTGAGGCAGTAAAATTTGAATGCACAAACAAATTAAAATTTACTTAAAATAAAAATTAATTTGGACTTAGCTACACATGAATCATCAGTTAGATTACTTTGGTTTTTTTAACGACATCATCCTTTATGGACCCAGCAACATTTCTGAAGGTGAGTCTTGTATTTAAAAAATAATTTCTCTCTCAGTTAGTTGGAGAGTTGGTCTTTGAGGTAGCATATGGCCATGAGGAGCTGAGTTCATGTCTCGTCTGGCAGACTGGAGACAGGGTTTTCCTCTGGTCCAGTAACAACAAACCTTGTCCTGCTCACTATGTCTTCCTTCTCCTCCAACATCTCTGAAAAGATGTCAATCAAGTTGTTTATACCAATCAGGTACCTGTAAGCAAAAACAAAAAAAATCTTATTAAACTTCAATATATTTCCAAATTTCACTATGGAAATTTGAATGACTTTGAGTTAACATTAGATAAAATTAAATACAAATTTAAAAAAAGTATTAAAGTAATGAGCAAAACAAAAAATTTTTATTACAAAATAAAATTTAATAATGAAAGAATTGATTGACACTTTTAATCTCTAAGAAGATAAGTTAAAAACTAGACATAATTATTTAAAAATCCTATACGTCACTTTGGTTAAATATTTCAGAAACCTAGTTTTTTAAAATTTTTTGTTATTTACGATGGTCTTTTTAATAAAGAAAGTTGCATTTAAAATGCTTATAGTTAAAGATACACCTCTCAGTGCTCTCATCTTTTTTTTTTTGTTTTTAAATTATATTATTATATCATAGTTAGTTTTTAGTTTTAACTGTTTTTTTTTGTTATGTAATCTTTCCTTAATTAGTTTAATTTATTTTATTTTATTATTTTTATTTTTAACCCAAACCAGCTTATTCTAAAACACATATAAATTGTGAAGTGTGACCTACTGGTTCACTATGCAGATATAAAAGAAAAAGAAAGGGTAGTTAGTGGGAAATGGCAACTCACTGGTCTTCACCTGGCAAACCACTACAGCTGATTTTTTTTTTTCAATTAGCAAAACAATTAGCAGCTATAAATCTATCATTAAAACCAGGATTCACCCTACTTCCCGATCAGTTCCATCCTACTTAGGGAAGCCTCATGTAGAAAAAAAGAACCAGTCTGAACCACGAAAGAATTACCAGCCAGAAATAACACAGCACATATGAATGTGAACTACACCATGCTCTAGCTGCAATACACAGTATAGGACAATAAAGAGATACCCTTGGAGATGCTATGCAAAGCTATAGTTTTCCTCAGTTCAATCAACTACTCAGTAATTCCGATCCTACAATTTATGGAGCAGCCTAACAATAAAATCTGAAACATATAGACAAAAGAAGCTAATATATTAAGACTAAACACAAAGGTTCGTAAATATTTTTCGAACCAAGCACTATACACTGACTACATTTTACCAACAATACACAAAATTCATGTATAACTGCTTTCTCAGTGAGTTCCACGAACATATGAACACTTTCATACATAACATGTCCTTCCCTCACCTCCATGACAACTTAACCAGAAGACTGAGGAAACACTGTTTGAGAGACCTACCAAAAAACTGATAATGTCTGGGAGGCATAGCCTGGGTACACCTATACTTATAATGCCCATGACCACTTTCTTAATTCATAACTTTCACCTTCAACTGATTGTGCCTATATGCTCAGGTGTAGATATAAATAACTAAAATACTTCAAGATAAATTAAAAAAATTATTTATAAAAAGTAATGTACTGAAAAATAATATTGATAAAACTGAAATAATATTATTTAAAGTAATCCAATTTAGTGTACAACACAAGTGTTGGATGTACTGAAATAATTTTATTAGTAATAAGGTTTTTAATCATACTTATTTATAAAAATTATAATTGGCTTAATATAATCATAATTGTGTGTGATTCAACTTCCAGTTAATATGATTTCATAGATATAATCATTTCATGGATTGATACATGAAAGCATTAATTTATAATTATTTTTTGTACTTGAAGAAAGTATGCCATTGAAACAAAGAAACAAATAGAACCTGAATCTAGAATTTTTTGCTGAATTAGGAGTAACAACTACATCAGGCCATATATGAAAAGGTTCAAGTAATGTATGGCCAATACAACCCCCATTAGAAGTACGAAGATGTGGCCACCTACATATTCCTAATGGGAGAGGGAGTGTCTCAAGGGCCTTAAAACCAAATTAATTTGACTGAGAGAGACATCTTTTACAGATAGAGTAACTCTAGCTCTTCCAAATTAAAGGTTGGCTGGCAAAATCACTTGTTTTCCATGGCTACAGGGTACAAGTTTAGCTTTTATAGATTGGGGGACAACTAATGATTGTCAATGAAGCACTGTGGTGAAAGGAAGACTTCTTGTTGATCCAGAAGGTTTGATAGATTGGATATGGAGAAGTCAGAGTGAAAATTCATAGCGAAGTTAAGAGTAAGCTGCATAAGGAATGGTTCTTGAAGAGTGTTCAGAGAAGAAAAGGGAAATAAAGCACGAGTCAAGTCTCTCAGAAATTCTTTAGATCCGAATTTAAATAAAGAATAACTAGAAGGCTAGTTAATGGCTAGTAAAAGTGCGAAGAGCCATGTTTCAATGAGTTAAGGAGGAAATAGAGTCTGTAGAAGGTGCCAATACTAAAAGTAACTATGAATACTCTACTGAGGGGTAAGGTCTTTCAAGAATGGTTATCAACTGCATCTACCCCAAATCAGGACCAAGTGTGGAGATATAACTGCTCAAAGGAAGAAAGTTTCAAAACAAGAGAGGGAGTTTTTTTTCAACCATCTCCAGTGAAAGTAGTGGAATCCTCAGCTGAGAGGAACGCCTCTGCTTTTGAGGTTTTAGAAGATGATGAACAGGAAGTAAAAAGCACCTCCATGTCACCAGGATTTGAAGGTCTCCCAAGAATTGTTTAAAGCAGGTGAAGAATTGAAGATCAATATGGAGAGGAGAAATGGTGCAGAGTGGGAAGAAGAACATTATTTGACCTATCTTGAAAAAGGGAGTTAGATTTGAGTTCCCCAATTATAGTGGGATTGCTCAAGTACATTAATTGTACTATTTTTTGGTAAAGTCCTCTACAATGTACTTCTGGAGAAGCTATCGGTCCACTCAGAATCTTCAAGAGTATGAAAATAGGGCGCAGAGTTAAATTGGAATATATGGTATATGGAAGGGATATCCAAATGTGGACATGTACCCTCTCTGCAAGATTAGTCGGATTAACTAAATTGCTGCTGAGGTGAGAGGGAGAATAAAGCAACTGGTGGGACAAGTATTAAGAAGTGACCCTGGTTCTACAAAAAGAAATAAAAGCCAATATTAGTGGTAGTGGCCTACGAGGTACATCAACACTGAGATGGGCCAAAATGGTGAGAAGGGTGCTCAGGAATACAAAGTCATCTCTTGGAAGACTGTCACTTATTATGGAGGAGAATTGTTCAGGTCAACGGATTGTTTTCCATATTTAATAACCCTATATTAAATATGGATCTTTGATATTAGCAAGTGAGAATGAATTTTAATATAAATGAAAAAGAAATACGTGGATAATTTTCTCACTTACAACTCATCTTAAAAGATTTCCATTATAAAAGAAGGAAAAATGAGATGTATGTAACCTAATTATCTTAAATCTTAATTCTCTTGATCTTTTTAATCTTATTTTATATTGATTTGTTTATATTAACATTTTTTAGGATTACTTACCCGTCTTCATGATTTCCAACAACCCATGAGGAAGCATGGTCAATGGTGACTTTAGCTGGCAAGATGTAGGTTTTGGCAAAGTCAATCAGCCATATACTAGCTGACTTGTCATCGTGAACAAACAACAAAGAACTTCCAATCATCTGTAAAATATAAATATAAGCTATTAAAGCTATACTAATTTCCTTACACAGTCACAATTATGTTCAAATTTCTCTTACAATAAAGTTCTTGATTTCTGATTTTTTGTGGCATTTCTATAAAGTAATTAGCCTCAATTGCTGCAATTAATATGATTAATTAATTATTGATAATACTGATAAGAAATTATATTTGGTCAAAATATAAAATAAAGACTGGTATAATGGTGACGATCAACAGCATGAAGGGATCTGGGCTGAATACAAGTTATGTTTAGTGGGATGAAGTTTCTCATGAAAAGGAGAGGGGAAAAATGAAATCTATAGTGAATATAAAATTACAAGTCTCAGTAGAATTGATCAACTTATGATTTATCATTTAAAATTTGACTCCAGCAAACTCTAATATTCAAGTCATGAACCATGAGTTGAAACCTGTGAACATCGGTTGACTTCCATTAACCTTTCTTTCTTCATTGTTTTATTGACTAGAATATATTGGTGAATTATGAAGAAGCTAAAAATCTGGAAGACATTCTGTTTTCTCTTTATTTTACTAAAATTATTCTCAAAATTGTATATAATATATTATATACCCATTAGCAATAAAAAAATAAACTTAAAAGTTTACATTAATGTGTGCCAATTAGTTCAGGCAACTGACATTTTTTGAGAATCTCCACTTTATTTAAGGAGAACCAAATCAGCCCTAAATATTAAAGTTATCATTAAATAAAACTATTTTCAGAATTTACTGGAATGTTTAACTTTATTCAGATTAGTCAATTTAACTTGACAATCTGAAGTCCAAAACGAACTACTTGAAAAATATAAATTTAATAAAAGCAGTTTATTGTTCATATTCCAAAGAAAATATAAATAAAATTCCAAATGGTCATTATAAAAGTGTCTTATCAATATTTTTCAGAAGGAATTTGAAATAAACATTAGCACACATAAATGAATATAATCTTAATATAAATTAATAACAGACATCATCATTGAAGTTCTCAGTTACCTCTCTATGAGTTTTTAAATATATCTTTATTCTTTGTTTCTACATGTTCTTATATCTTGATTGATAAATGTATTTAAATTATATTTGAGACTGTCAGATTTGATATTAAAATTACATATAAAGAAAACTTCAAAACACTCAGTATTAATTATTTGAAAACAAATCCATACATAATGTTAATAGTTTTTTAAAATTTATTGTCAGATAATTATTTCATATATCAGAAGTTGTACCTATTTATATTCTTTATGGTATCCTATTATGTTTCTTCTAATATCGTTTTTCTACTGAGTCAATAGAAAATTATTGGGAATGTCATTATATTTTAATATTAATGAATTCATGTATGTAATTGTTGAAGTAGGCATACATATGAAGGCAAGGATTGGGATCCAACAATGAATCTCAATAAGTACATTTATTTGGCTAAGTTTTGACCAACTGCCTACAGTCCTACAAATATATTAAAACTGACATTTATATTAGATAATAAAAACCATTCTATTAAAATCCAAAGATGGACTAAATAGTTAATTTTAATTAATTTAAAAAAATGCTAACTGTCCCTACATAATTATATTAATCTTAATTAATAATTAATTAATTATTTCTATTTTAATTGATTATTTATAAATTGTGAAGAATGAAAGAGAATGAGAAATTTTCTTTATTTTGGACGAGTAGGAAGATAAATAATTGAGAACAATTTTAAGGCAGCAGTGTTCAACAGGTTACAAAAATACCTGAAAATATCACAGAAAACTCTATCATGTATGATTGATGACAAATATCTCAATTTTTGCTGAGCATCAATCAAAGTAAGGAAAATGCTGAGCTTCATAAATGATAACGTAAAATGAAAGAAAAGTTTAATATGAAAGGGTAGTGCTTTATTAAAACCACAGTAAATAAGGTATTTTATTAAAGACACCATTAACTCACATTAAACTTAACCAATGTAACAATAAATTAAAATACGTTTTTCAAAACAACAAAGAAACTATTATTTTGTCTGTAAAAATGAACAATGGAATTTTGTAATTAGTTCCATTCCTTGAAAAAATATATGCTATTTTTTTTTTTTAATTTTCAAGAACATCACATTTTTTTGGTTAATAAATAAAGCAAGATTGGATAGATAAAATAAGAATTAATACTCATAAACTTAAGTTCAGTAGACTCTCATCTTATGACTCAGCCTAACTCACAAAGTACAATATTGTTGTAAATATACTTGTTTCACTGCCTTTATATAAAAGGCATATGTAAAACGATATGTTTCTTTCTGCTTTTACATAAAACGATATGTTTCTTCTAATATCTAATTTCTTAAATGATATACATTTAATAAATTAGAATTACAAAATCATTACAGTGGAATATATCATGTTACACAATAGTCATAAAATCACTAATTTTCTTTGTATTCATACATATCTACTTTAATTGATTGCTTAAAACAATCCTTTAGCTTATAATAATTCAAGTGATGTATAAAATTAGAATAGCAGCCAAACTTTTAAAATTTATAGATTGTTGTCATTGTTACTGTTTTCTATAATTGAGTTTTTTAATATTCAATATGTGTATAGATGATCTAGAGAAAGTTGATAGCAATGTACTTCTGCTGCATAATTATTTATGTAATGACTAAATACGTCAAGATGATTGGGGAAAATATAAAACAAACTTACTTATTACCTCAACTGAAGAAAGCACTAAAGTCAATCGGGAGAGAAACCAAACAGTATTTATCATAACAAGTCTCTTCTTTTTTATTATTAGATAGCCGGATTTTATAGAATTTCCAACTGCTGTTTAGTTAAACCCATAATTAGCAACAGTGATGCTTCTTGCTTTCGTTTCTTATAAAAAAAAATTACTCGGGTAGATGTATAATAAATAATTTCCTAGAAAAATTTGTAAAAATTCTTCAATTGCAATTCTGAGGAGCATAAAGAATGTTTATTTGATTCCTTGTTATATGAAACAATTGGAAAATTACTCTAGTTTAGAAAATAGAGACTGGAATTGAAACCAGAAAATTACTAGACAACTATTTAAGTTTAAAGTATTAAACAAAAAAGTTAAAAACTTATAAATTTACCTCGTGCGTCTGGAAAAAAGGTGAAACTTCAAGTGTGGCTTTGATAGCTTTTAGCCTCTGAATATATTTAGGCTGAAAGAAGAAAATGAGATGTAACTAAAACTCGGTAAGCTAAAAATAAACAATGAGCATGGTTGTGAAAAGAAAGCCTCATAAATTGGACATATACATTTAAATTCAATATGTATGTATACATAATCATACTCAATTCTTAATAATACCAACAATTTAAAAAAAAACTAGCACTTTAATAATTAATTATACGTTTAGCTATTCATTTTGTTAAATGCTCCATTTTAGTTAAAGTACAATTTCATTTAAAGAATCAATTGTATTATAACTATAATATTATTGATAATATATAAGTATCTATATCAGTGTAGCTTTGGGTGTTAAGAAAAAAATTAATTTGAAACATAAATAACAGAGATATTTAATTAAACAATAGTAAAATTTTCTTGTGAAAAGAAAGAAAAATAAACTGCTAAATCATGAATAATAAATTGTAACTTTTAAAATAAATAGAAAATTGTTATTGAAGTATTAAATATTGTTATAAATTCCATTTTTCTGCAGGAAGTTTGATTGGAGAACAATGCTTCATGTACTTTCAAACTCAAACCTCAACTGAGTGTTGGCAAAGCTTAGCAAACACTTCATAAAAAATCTAAAATAAAGGAAAAAATTTCACCAAATAAAAATTATGAAATTAAATACCTAGAAAAACTGAGAATATTTATTCAGAAGTTTATATATATTTTTCATTACTTAAGAAAAAAATAATTATTTTATTTCCACTTTTCGTATATTAAAAATCACTTATTTAAGTGATTTTTAATACACCAAATCACTTAGTTAAGTACTTAGAGCATCATAAATGAACATAGATCCTCAAAAGAGATTTTAATTGTTTTCTAATATCTATATAGATACAATTTAATTATTTTATAATTTTTGCATCTTATCTCCAATTATTTGGTGAGAAATTAATGATCAATATTTATATTTGAAAATAAATGGCTAAAAATGTGCAATAAGTAAATATTAGCGATCAAGGAATAAACTTCTATATTTTCATTCAAAATGAGTAAACATTAAAGTTAACAGATGTATGACAAAAATAACAAACTTATGAAAAAAAAAATTATATCTAATGGATAATAAAAATAATTTCATGTTAATTAAATTAAATTAATTAACTACTCACAACCTAGGTATATTTATTGGAATGAATATTCTTTTAAATATATCTAGATTGGGGGTCACCAGATGGAGATTGAGGCTTCTTATGGACCAGTTTCAGGTGGCATGGAAAAGTTAGCAAAGACAGGATTTTTTCTCATCTATTGGGTATAGAAATACTGAGTTTATATGCTTTCTAGTTTAGTTTCTACTTCTTTAAAGTTTCCACAGGAACCATGATTGGAATTTATATCGTATTAATGCAAACCATAATAGTTCTTTGCTTACTTGTTGTAATGCAGTAATTCACTTTTTATAAATTAAAAAAAAAAGTGCATTGATTTTTTTTGTTACTCTTACTTTTATCTCATGAATAAAATTTAATTTCTATATTTCTTATTTCTATAGCCTATTATGTATAGTTTTTTTCCCCCAGTATATTTTAGTTAAATAAATTTTCCACTTTCTCTAAAATTTTACCAAGATAAAACAAAGCAGAGCAGCCAAGATATAATACAGAATTTTTTCTTATTTTCATANTTTTGTATTGTAATTAAATTTTATTGCAATTATTTTTTCAAGGTTTTTTTATTTCAGTGCAAAATTGTATTTCTGTATTAATTAACTGATAATTGTTGACATTTTGTTATAATAAATAAATGAAGTATTTGTGGCTGTCCCTCCCGCACAGGGTCCAACACTGACACAATGTTGCTACTAAAAAGAGGTCAACATTTTTTTTTTACTTTTTTGGTTTAAAAAAAATTAGGGAAAAAATGAAGTATTTATACTTGAGGAATTATTTTTATATATAAAAGTAAAACTGATTAATATTGAAAATTGAGTCGTAGATAATTTATTTTCCACTTAATTTTTAATTCATGAAAAATAGTACTCTAATATGAAAAATAAACTCAGGAATTTGCTTCTCCAATAATCCACATACCTATAAAACAGTGATTTGCATATGAGTAGTGTGTTTGTGTTTGTATGTGCTTGGTTAGGTGCATTGAAAAAAATGTATTATTGTTTTTTTTTTGTTTTTTTAATGTTCTAGGACAAAGTTATTCAATTCAAGCATTGAATAAATTATCCAACTTTGCTCAAATGTCATTGCTTTCCCTTTATAAAGCTGAACAATTATGAGATTTTTTGTCCAAACTTTAGATCCAAGAAATTATCATCTTATTATATTGACTATAATATAACATCCAGTTTATATTGACAAGATGATGGTCAAGAGAACTTAATTGGATGGTTAAAAAAAAGAACACCACTCCATCAGAACCCTTGACTAATTCCTAATCCATCTTTTTTGGACAGTAGAAGTTGTTAAATGTAAATTAAATTGTAGGAAAATGAACTTAAACAGTACCATATTTTGCTTCTATATGGTTTTGTATCATATTTACTTTAGTTATTTGTTTTGTTAGATATAGATTAATGTTGTGCTTAATAAATCCTGGGTTCAGAGAGAAAACTTATTTTTAATAAACTAACAGAAATGGGATAATATTATTAAAAAAAATACTAAAAGATGTGCTGGAAATATGGTAGTACTACAGAGACTTTAAATGAAATAAAGAAATAGAGTTAATTTTGATATTTATAATATTATACATCTATTTTCTTCATTATTTTATTTTCAGATTTACATATATTCTTTTTTCTTATTATGATAACAGTACTTCTGTCAGGCAAACTCTCTATTTGAATGGCATTGGTTTGAAAGGCACTGACTACTCTTGATCTTCCGCTGAGTATATTTTAATACCTTCTTGATATTGGATTTCAAGCTAAGCTTTCAATACTGTGACATTCATTTTCTATTCATGCTTGATTTCTACACAACTACCAGTAGCACCATACTTTCACTAGCCACTAGTGTGGCTCAGCGCAGTCATTAGTTTTTCAGTTAAACACCGTGTCTCTTGCAGTCTGTTCATTTTTTTGTCTATATATATTTTCTCTTTACCTTAGCCCATTAAGTTGAAATACTAATGCAATTTTTATTTTAAATTATTTATTATATTAAATTTTCACTGAACTACATCACTCTTGGTATTACGCTTACTATATTTAAAAAAATTAAAATATCTATAGGCAATTAGCAAATATCTCTAATTATCTATATCACCTTAATGCCATAGAAATTTGTAACTACCTTATGTCATCATTATTCCATATATCATGAAGCAATTGGATTCTTCAAGTTGGGATAAGTTTGATCACTTTCTATCCTCCTTCTTCATTACCTATTCAATTTAAATATTTGTTATGAAAACAGCATATTTTCTTTAATTGGACTTCAAAAACTGTGTTTTATCAAATTACTGTCACAATAAGTAATTTATTGACATTTTTAGTTTTTCATTTAATTATTTGAATATTTAAGTTAAAATTCTATTTATATCTATAGCACATAATAACATATTAATGTAGTATACTTATACAGCTGTTTAGGTTTTTGAGTTTTTATTTATTCATAGGCCAATAATTGACTACAAGCTCTATTTATCAGGTGACCAACTATATGAAACCAAAGAAGTATAATTCTACAAACTAACCACAGCATGTGGAAATCCATCAGTGAAATCCCGAAATGCTTCCTTTATCTGTGCCTCTGTCCTAGTGGTTTTAAAATCCTTTGAAGATCTCCCGTCACTTTTTTTGATTCCTTCAATTCTAAATCCAAGAGTAGCTGTAGAAGAGATAGTTTCCCGCCAAACCATGTATCTGAAAATATGGAAAAATGTCCATATATATGGTATAGATATGATTTGCTTAGGCAAAAGAGATTTTCTTATTGAATCAGGAAGAAAAAGTAAGAATAGCTTTTGTAGGAGGAATACTGTGATTGACTGAGATGGCTTCCTTGCCAAGTTTGAAAGGCTTACTAATTAAAATATTTTTTATCCGTCTATTTTTTTTTTTTTTGTGTGTGTTAGCCTCTCTTTCAATCACTTAGGGACATGGAGGGAGAGATTGCCACACTACAGGTTGCCACCCATTTCTTAACATCCATGGCTCAGAACGAGCTTTTATTATTTATCAATAAAAGCTTGCCCTGGGAGGGATTTTATCCTGCAATGCCAGGATTACAAGATCCGAACGGATCTCTTGCATTACCCTGGTGCCACTGTTCATTATTTTACAAAGCAATAAATCAATAGAATTAACTTCATTTTGAAATTAAATTACCTTTAATATAATGTATGCTACATTCACCTTGAATTAATATTGTAGGACATAAATTTTAAATTTGAATCGTACAGGGAGCTAGAAAAAAAACCTCTCTACCTCAGAGATAACATTACCACAATTATCATCATGATTTAAATTTTAAATATTTAAATGTAAGGGAAAAATCTTAAACACTAAAAAAAATCTTCCATTCCAGAGTTTATTCCTAATCACACAGAATTAAAAGATCAATGAGTGATGAGCCGTCTCTTTCCTGAAGATATACAAGACTCAGATCTGACCTATTTAACTTATAGGTCTGAAAATTGGGCCTTCAACAATACAGATAAAGCCAGAATTCTTGCATTTGGAAGTACAATATTCAGGAGGATTCTTGGTCCCATTCAAGAGGGAGATGCATGGAGAAGAACATAGCTATCGAGCTATAACAGCTATAAGAAATTGGAGTCTACGCTGGGCAGGAAATGTGTTCTGATAAGAATAATCATAAATGTGTTCTGGAAACAATGAGTTGGGAGGTAAGGATAACACTGTAAGTATAGATGCACTAGACCTGCATTATAGGGAGTCTATAACTGGAGAGCTGCTGCAAAGAACGGCGATAGACTATCTGTCCCTCATCTTCTCCTTATCCTAGGAAGACATTTAAGAATGTAAATTCAAGATCAGCCTGACATAATTTTATAAAAAGTATCATTTTACACCTATTATGTTTTGTACATTTGTTTAATACTAATAGTAAGTTGAGTGTGGTGTCATTGGTCACCTTCTCTCCTCATGTGATTGATATTGAATGTCATTTTTTTTTTCTAATTCATTGTCGTGATCAAATTACAAAATGTTTTAATTTAACAGAATGTAATAAATAAATAAAAATTAAAAAAAAACAAAAAAAAACTAATAGTAATGAAAATATTAATTTTTTAAATTTAGGTCTCCCTCTAAATCACCTCTCTCCTACCCTGTCTAATTTATCCCCCTCAGCCTTTTGTTTTTTGTTTTAAAGCCACATACCAAATTTTGTTCAACAATATATTTAAAAATTTTTTTTAGAGGTAAATAATAAAATATTGTTTCAAATATTAATTATGCTAAATGCTTTAAATTGAAGTACTGTAACAAGTGCATGTTCAGATAAATTAATGAATTATTATATAATGCAAGTGTTGATGGTGGTAATGACTGAAATTAACTAATCTAATGATTCAATAGCTTTTATTGATAATCTATCTATTAACCAGATAAAGAAGATTTTTTGATATATTTTTTAATAGACAGAGAGTAGAAAGAATGTATAGATGACTGACCTTGGTTTGGTGACTCCTTTGAGACGATGCTCTTCCTCTGTTGGGGCATTGTAATCAATCTGGATCATCTTGTCATACATGTCCTAGGATCAGAGAGACTTTGTTAGTAGAAAATCTTTTTTCACAAAAAATTAATTTTTTTCTTTAAATAAATTAATAGTTATTAAATTATTACGGGTGAATAAAATGACTACTTCTACAAAAAAATATCTCTAATTTATTAACAAATACAAATGCATAGCGCAAGTTAACAATCCATGACTACTGCCCTTATATTTATTATACAGTTAAGATAACTATTACTTACTGATACTTTACAATGATAAACAGTAAGCCCTTATCATAGAAGCTCTAAGAATTATTACAACAATCTATTTTTCACGGAACTGTCAAAATCAAGTTGTTACTGTCACAATTTGTTTATTACAGGATGTTCTGGAGCAAGTGGAAACTCAAGATCGACTGCGGGAACTCCACTTGAGGGGCGGGCGAGCTGCTCATATAGAGCCTCGGGTAAGGCCTAGAATGTTTTATGCTAGTGAAGGTTCAAACCAGCCCTGACTGGTCATGGGCCTTCTCTCTGTCAGGTCTACAGCCTCTTCTAGGCTAGTTTGGTTATTCATAACACTACCCCCTCTTTAAGACTAGTCTGTCCCAGAACAGGTCTTGGCTGCTGGATAAGGTTACAGGTATCATCTATACTTGCTACCATCCAATTAGCCTTCCAGGGGTTGAAGACACAGAATGACAGTGACCTAGTGTTGGAGAACATCTCATCCATCAAGCTGGCCCTAACTGGTTCAGGGCCTTCTCTCTTCTGTGCCTAAATCCTTTTTTGGGCGTTCATTTTAATATTTTATTTTGTCACATATTATATTGAATATAATGTAATATATTCATGTGATATCACTCAAGAAACCCTATTTATTTTTCCATTACTATTCAGTATTTCTATTACTGAGATAGTAAGAGACTAAATTATAAATTATATTGTATACAATATAATTTAAAATAATAATTAGATGATAATTAGAAACTTTTATTTATAAGCAAGCAATTAAAAAAAAGAAATATAATTAACTTTAAATTCGTGTGAAAAAATAATATGTTACTCAAAATTTATGTATATTATATATTACTACATTTTCTTCAATTTTATTCATTTTGTCCAATTTTATTTACTTAGTTTTTACTATTCATAGTTTTTACTACTCAGCTTTCATTGTGAACTATTCATATACTTGTATTTCATTGTATATGTCTCAGTCTTTGTATAATTAAATTTGTTTAATATTTTTGCTCTTCTTCAAGTTAAATCACAATTTTCATGATACCACCCATAAGAGCATTTATTAATGTCAATGTATTTTATCCTGTGCAGGTCACACAGAATAAGAAAATCTCTTCTGATAGAGACTGTTAAATTAATTTAAACCTGTAAGAAGAAGTTTATTATAAACTAAATATAGAGAATTCATGACCTCAGTAGTATATTCATGGAGATGTCTTACTCATGAATTAATGAATGAAACTCTACTAAACTGTTTTGATTTTTTTTATTATTTAATGAGGATTTTCACCCCTCAAAATAAAAAATAAAATTGATTTGAGAAAGATTTAATTTCATAGAAAGATTATAGAACACTCCATGATATCTAATACTCGACACTGCATATACTACTGTGGTTATTGATTGTGTAGGAATGGTGAATTAGATTTTGAAAATTGAAAAATTTTAAAAGTCACCCAGTGCCATGGGTTTTAAGAATAGAAAAACCTGCTTATAGCTTCTCTCTTTATGATCCTAAGGGGTTGAAAGAGAAGAAAAAAATAACCTAAGAAAATTAATCATTTTTTTTTTTTACTATTTAGAAGAAAGTTAAAAGAAAAAACTAACATTAGCTAAATTGAAATCAGAAAATTAATTTTGACAAACAATATTGATCTGATAAGCAGGAACATTATTTTTAACTAAAAAGCCACAATAAATTTTTAGGTGAGTAATTTTACTGACTTATTTCTAGCAAACATCAATGCACTTCAAAATCAGCATATGTTGTCTGAAGACCATACTGAAAAAGACGTTTGGAATACTTTACAAGGGACTTAATAAAATGCATACTTTTGAGAAATATTAATTCTATTCAACAGAATAGTTGCAATGAAAACCAAGGTCTCACCTTACGAAGTTTAGGTTGTTCCTTGGCCTTTGCGAGCTCCTCCTCAAGGTATGTCCGCACCCCAATCTTACAGTCCATCACACAGGGATTGGTGAAATCCCCTAGGAGATCCTGAAGCTGTAGGTACATTGAATTATCTGAAATATTTAATATGAAGGAAAATAATTGCATTAACTGCTCACAGTAAAAATTTAAAAATAATATAATATTTTTAACTGGATTAATATAAATATAATATAAAATCCAGATCTCATTTAACTATTCTCTATATTTGGAGATTTAAAAAAAAATATTTAAACTCATTTTCAAGAACTTGGAGGCTGGGACTATCTACAGTAGTGACTTTATACTTAACAACCATGACTTTGGGTAAGCATTTCCTCTCCATAAAAGATTAGCGGGGAAGAACTCGAAACCACAGAGCCTGACTTAGGAAAACCAAATGGATCCTATCAGCTAAGCTGGTGACTCTATATTTATCATTAATGAAACATGGAAAATATGCTTAAATTATGCTTCAGACATATGTAAACCTTGTTTCATCCAGATATTTTTTAATTAAGTGACAGGAACTATTCTACAGGGATAACTTCTAATATATGAGGAGTTTCTCTAACAACTTTTTGACAGAGTATCAGTATTTCCTTGACAACTGAAAACAGGAATACCTTATCCATATAAGGTAGAAGTGCACCCTTGGGATAGGTTCACATTCAGTTCCATTGTGCATACATGACATTAAGTTCTATGATATCAAATTAGAAGTGAAACCTCTCAGATTTTTTGCTAAGCCTGTTCTGCATTGTCCTAGCAGTTTACCTCTGGGTCTTATTTTCATTGATATAATCGTGTACTTTAAATATTGCTTAGAACTAATGTTTGGTACTATACTGATTTTTTGTTTCATGGTTCAATATTGTAATGATGTCTTCATATGCACAAATCATAGAAGTAAATGTTGGAGTGACTAATAGCTTATTCATTAGCAAATCTGAGACTCTGACTCTCTTTTAGATATATTCTACATGGTTGGTTAGAGTTGACTAATCTGTTTTTAAAGAGAATCCACATCCAGACTAAACTGCATAGCGGTTAGGGAACTACCTCGTAGTATTCTTTCAGAATAGTGGTTGTCAGCACATGCTTTCAACTAGGAACTCTGCAAGCTTCTTGTCTTTTATAAGGTGCTGATGCCAGTAATGTAACACTTGAATTACACCTAAAAAATATATCACAACTCTTTTTCTAAGGATCTGTATGTACAGCATTACCTATTCTAGAGCTTACATAACATTAATGAATACCATTCATAAAGAGTCATTGATTTCTATGAAATTGGTTTCATTAAATTTGGTTCTCATTAGTTAAAACTTCTCCAGTGACATTAGATCTCTATAATCTCCGCTTACATCAATCTTTTCAGATTGTGGGGTGAATGGTACCAGGTCTCTTAGGCGTTAAGTGAAGGTTTTTTTTTTTAGTTATTCCAGAATCCAATGTTCAATTAATGGATTAGAGAATCTTGCCATCAGAATAATCTTTCAACTCGTCTCGTGAAATACAGAAACTGAAAAATTATTATTTGTTACTAGCAACTTAATTTAATGTAAGCAAACTATTTATTTGAAGAGCACAAAAATTACTGGCATTATTAGTTAATATTGAAAATAGAATCTGTCAGAAATATAAAATTTACATTTCTTAATAATCTTTGATTAGGCATGGCATTACAGGGATTCCACAGAATGAATGAAAGAAATTTATATTTTATCTACAAATAATAATTATAACTCATAGTGAATTATGAATATTAAAATTGGGAATAATGTATAAAATATTATATCACATTAAACAATTTATAATAATAATTCTATACGCGGTGATACATTATAAATTAATTATGTCAATAAAGTATATTCCTTTTATTAGGATGCTGTCCTACTTCAACTTAGTAAGCTCCTTTGGGAGATGTAAATGACTTTATTACTACAAATAAACACCATAAATTATGATTTCATGTGTTTGCCATAACTTTCAAAGCCTTCCAGATTGTGTAGCATATAGAATTCTTAATATATGCCCTTTAATTAATTGATTAATAGCATTATTAATTGTTATTAAAATATAAAATATGAGGATTCATTCCAAAATTTACTGTTAACGTATTCAGAATGACAAGCCAATTAAAAATAATTCTGCTAATATCCATGAAGTAATTATGCTAGGAAGGTCAATCTCATAGAATGGATGAGCATGATACAAGAAGCAGTTGAGAGAAATACCAATAGTTTCAGTAGAAGTTATCAGTCCACATTGGACAGGTTGAAAATAAATGAGCATTCTTTTATTCTTAAAAGTCAAAGATTTGGCTTAATATATAAGCTATAATTAGGGCTAAAACAACTTCTAAAATAAAGAACTGTAATTTACATGGGAAAACCAAAACTAAATTTCCAATTGGAAGTTAAATACTATTACAGTATCATTACAGATGGTATAAATGGCATTTTATACTTTACAATTAAATTAGTTTTAACTATGTAGAATATAATTTAAAAAAAATTTAATTTAAATTTAATATAACTGTCATTGAATGACAGTAAATTAAATGATTAATTAGCTACATTTATTATTTTATGTTAAATAGAGTTATAATTATTATGTAAGTATAGCAATAATTTTTAGGTTTTTTTCTCTTAGCCTAGAAGGTAGCTTACAAATTAAGCTAAAGCATTGTTTTTTAAGTACAAAATATTGCCTGGTCTATTCAGTATATTTAATTACATTCTGGCCAAAATTCTATGATTATTAATATATCTTCTAATGGCCAACTATTCTCAACTCATATTGCAATTATATTTTCTGCCCAAAAATATATGATATTATTTGTGATTCTGCAAAACAATTCCATTATTGTCATGAAATGATTTACAAAATTTTCCACAAAAATATCTTCTCAACATACTATATAGTTATATTTTTTGTTGTTTTTTATTTTGATTTGCATTTTAGCAATAAGTGGGTCATAGTATACTTCACGCATTTATCCATCGATTCCGAGCTTGATGAATTTCTACTTTACCCTGAATAAATGAGTCTTATAAAAGAAGAATGTTAAATTAAATAGGAAATTAATAAACTTTTCTTTAATTTAAAATGAAATCTAAATAATAATACCTGTAATCCTCTTATACAAACTTATCCTCTCAAATTTTACAGTAATTCAACTATAAATTTAGTTAAGTGGCTAAGAGTAATAATCAGTTTAACATTTCAGTAAGTTAACCAATTTTGGGTATTAAGAAAATTGTCGAAGAATAAATCTAATTTGATTAAATTCTAATTTGTTGTTCATCCAAAAAAAAAAATGTTGGCATGACTGAAATCAAAATATTAAGCAATCGATATCAAGATGCACTCTTGGAAGTAACTTAAAAAACCATGACAAACTGATTTCATTGCATTGTAGTCACAATTGACATCCTTTTTCAAATTAAAAATATTACTTGCATGGAAATATTACTTGTTTTATAAATGGACATAAATAAAGGGCCTCATTAAATACATTTTCTGATTAATGAATGATAAAATTAACAAAAACTTCCTCTCAGTTAATCCCTCTTTTATTAAAGTGAAAATACTGCAATCAATAGTTTTTAACTGCGAAAATTCTATTTGTGTAGAACAAAAGAAAAGTTAATAAGGAAAGAGTGCTCCATTGATTAAAATTTAATTGACCTGTCAATGTTTGTTTTTGGTATGATGGGCGGCCAATAACTTTTAATTAGGCATCCTATGAGTAACTAAGCTAATGAAGATTGAATTCTATAGAGTGCCAATTTAGAGCAGAGAGAAGGCTTATGCCACATAAAGTAAGTGGTTATTGAAAGAGTGTTTGTCACCCAAAGATCTGTTTGTCAGCTATTACAAATCCAGTCAGACCAAATAGGCAAGAAATCAATATACATTTTAGTCACTTTGTGATGCAACTGTAAGTAACTAAGAGAGTAGTAGACACACAGTTATTAGTTTCTCAAGAAATTTTATAAGATTTAGACTTGGCTTAACCTATAGAATAAATGGTGAAGGTGATAGTAGAAATAAAAATAACAGATGAATGATTGTGAATAAGACTTTTTTACTGATTGTTATTGTAGTGGATACACATATAAGCTCACAAACATACATCTTAAATATGCCTACACAAGCTCTAATAGTAATTGTGTTTTCCTGGATAGAGAAAAGCTAATAAAGAAGTTGGTTTCTGAATAAGATGAGAAAAAGGGAGATAAGTAAAGCATACCATCGCCTTCTTTGCAGGTGACATGGCCTTTGTACTCAGGGACGTAAGGTCTGAGAATATCCTTCATTAATATTTGAAAACATCGCTGTTCTTTGGGACAGAGCTTCTTCAGGATGGTACCAGGCTCTGGCCCTGCCTTGAAGTTACCTGCAATAGAAATAATTTCATTAGACTATTCACTAATATTCAGAAAGTTTCAGTCTACTCTAAATGACTAGTTAAGTCACAATTTAGTGAATTTAAAAGTGCATTATTTATTAAGCATACTCTTTGAAAAAAAATTAAATTAATTAAAAATTTATAATTTAAAAAAAATAATGAAATAGAANTTTAAAAAAAATAATGAAATAGAAATATTATTTCATTAATTAATTAATATTGTAATATGTATATAATTTATGTATTTTTCCCTCCTATTCAACCACTCGTGTAAGGAGGGACTATCTATGGAAAGCCAGCCTGTCCTAAACAGTATTCTGGATAACTTTTATCCTGTTGAGGGCAGGACTCAAGCCCATGGTGCCAAGCAATAATGACCAAATTGAATCCCTTAACCTAATCCAATTCGTATTGGGGGAATTGGTTATATAAAAAACTGAACTGGCATTGAGAGAAAAACCTTATTGAAAATTAAAGATGGCAGTACTTAAAATGGGACATGAGAGACTCAATATAGGAGTAATGTGAAAAATAATTTAAATTTTCAACACAAAACCTTAAATAACTGCTAAAAGTATTAACACATTTGGCTCACTCACTAGTGATTACAGTGCAACCAATATACAAATATGCAAGTGTGTCAGTGTCTGTCTGATGTGTGTGGGAAGGCACAGTGTTTTGTTTGCAAAATTTAATTTTGGGCTCCATAACATATGCAACTTATTCCCGAAAACTGAATAGAAGTTTGATATTTGTAGAAAGTAGACATATTGGGGAAAAGTTTCATTATTTTCACCTTTCATTATTAATAAGAAATATAAATGTTAAATAGAGTTATAATTATTATGTAAGTATAGCAATAATTTTTAGGTTTTTTTCTCTTAGCCTAGAAGGTAGCTTACAAATTAAGCTAAAGCATTGTTTTTTAAGTACAAAATATTGCCTGGTCTATTCAGTATATTTAATTACATNAAAATATAAATACGTATATTCACCATACCCCAATCTTCCTTCCTGAACAATTTTAAGTTTGTCTGGAAGTAAAATTCCCCTTTACACATATTCTTAGCTTCATTTTCTAAGATAAAACTAGCCATTTACTCTTTTCTGGGCCCATATAGAAATATTAGAAATCTATTCAGTTTCTCTGCTCCTGTGTGATGGGCCTTTCAGCTTCACCTTATAGAAAATTTACAGTAAGCTGATCTTGATTTCTTTACCTTGATTCTATGACGTGAATTTTGAAAAATTTCTTAATTTCTTCCCCTAACCAACATTAGGAATTAGAGAGAATCATGAAATTTGTCAGTATGTTTGATACTGTTTTTGTTGCAAATGAATAAAAAAATGTGGAAACGTTAAATTAAAAAAGGTTTAACATGAGAGGTTAAAGGTTAAATTTCTAATTTTTATATTTCTCAATATTTTTTCTTTGAGAAAAAGTATGTTAAAGAAATGATTTAGAAATGTAAGTTCAAAGATTAAGTGGGCGCTTTTATTTTTAAAATACAGAAACAGAACTCAGTATTTCGGCTACTTTCGACTTTGTTTCTTTTTTTTATTCTCGATTTTATTTATTTAATTTTTTAACTTTTCTGAATTAACTATCACGGGAATGAGGATGAAGGACGGCGTGAGAGGTAGCTGTGAGATTATCCTGCAATTCCGAGGAAGTTACACAAGCGAGGCAAAGGTTGAGCTCTCAGCAGTCATTGAAATAAATTCGAGGTCGATAAATATCTTGAACCAGGTGGTCGAAATTAAGTCAATAACTCCATTGGAAGAGCACTAGAGGGACATGACCTTAATTGAAATCCCTCTGATTGATAAGGTGATTTCTCGAAATGGAAAAACGTTAAGAGAAAGCTCTTAATACATCGTAAACCTTCCTTAAGGAATGAAGTGGCCTGTTGAACGATTTAGTTCCATTAAATATAATGTCTCTCTATTGAAGCATTTTTCACTATTAACCTTAACAGATGCGAGGTAACTAACTGCCGGATGTCGAAGCGGAGTTCTATCCTTAGTGTCCTGGCTGAGTCCTGAGAGGTAGACATGTGATCAACAGAGAAATATGAGGAGTCCTTCCAAGGACACGCCCAGGAAAACTAAAACAGTATAACGGGGAGTACTTGTCATGCTGTAAAGATAAGTATTTCTATTTGTCCTTTCGAGCTCACGGATTATCGTAAATTAACCTTTGCCCTTGTCATTTGGAGAATTGCAAGTACATGTGATTAAGATGCATTTTGTGCACTGACAGAGATCCAGTCTAAGCATACTTTGATTTGTTCATATAAATTAGTGATTTAGACTAGTGATCATTATAGACAGATAATTGAGATAAAATCGAACTATAAAAACTGCAGTTTTAAGTAACCTTTTATTCACCGAATTTATTATATATTAATCTATATTATATTTCGCTGAGTTCAGCAGCTTAGATCCAGATAGGGCATTTTATGGACTTGTAGAGAATCAGATTGTTTTCTATTGTAAGATATGAACGCCTGTTTATTAGTCTGTATAGGAGACCGTGGCGTCTATTGAGTTCTTGTCGCTTGATTTTAATATGTTCCCTCCAGTTTATTCGTGAGTCAAGGGGGAACCCAAGGCATCGGACTGAATTTGAGAGAGATATATGAGTTGTAACATTATTAGGAGAATCTTTTCTTAGCTGAAAATTTACCTATACGCATTTTGACTCATTTATTTTAATTCTCCATTTGGTGCACCACTACTGAATAACAAAAATGTGGTTTTGTAAAATATTCGAAACGGTTTTTGAATCAGGATGAGAGGAGAGGATCACTTTGTCATCTTTGAAGTGGGCTATTAGGATGAGTGGGGGATGTCTGCAGTATAAAGGATAAATATGATAGGTCCAAGCACATTGCCCTGTGGAACGCCCGCTTTCATGGAGTTGATTTGAGTAATCACATAAAAATTGAAAAGCATTGAATCATTGACTTAATAATATTTAGAAATTCAAATTGGCATAAAATTCAAGAAAATGTTATGCATTTTACTATCCTTAAAAGATCGAAAACGATAACGTGAAAGACGAGATAGAACATATAAACATATACGATGAGAGAGAAAGTCAAAAAAAGAAAAATGTAACATCAAATATCATCATAAATTAAAAAAAAAAAAACTGTTGTTTTAAGCAAATATATTTAAACCCGCGTGATGAACTTAAATTATTATGCATCTACTCGTGGAATAAAAAGAACAATCAACTTGAAAATAAATAAATACAGTTATAAATTGGTGTCTAGCTCTTCAAATCTCTGTCTAATAGTTGTCTATAAAAGTAGAAAAAATAGCGTGTGAGAATGTCTTCGTCGAGAATGGCGCAAACAGTTCTGACAAAATTAATATGTTTCATGCACAACAGACATTACTCAGTTAAAGACTGACATTCACCAGACGCAACAGGAAAAACCTATCCCTCTCTCCCCATTCAAAACTTCTTCCTCTCTTCTACACCCTCTGCCGTTTCTATATCTCTCTGACAAAGAGTGTTACCCCGAAAATTTAAATGGTCTTTGTTTAATTTTTACGAATTACATTGTTTTATTGATCCTCTTATATGTGTGTGTGTGTGTATGTGTCTGGGAAATTATATATATATATATATATATATATATATATATATATATATATATATATATATATATATATATATATATATATATATATATATATATATATATATATANTATATATATTTATACATATTATAATAATAAGTAGGAACAAGGGGGAGAAAGAGTGCAGTGAAAAAGAAAAAATTGATATGTGTACAATTTTTGGAGAGACTTCTCGCCCTTCGCCAGTGAAGAGTGAAGGGAGTCTTAAGGGAGTCTTATTTTCAGTTAGCCACCATATTTTAAAAATCAATTGCACGAGGAAGTTATTTATTTAATAATTAGTATATGTCTGTTTAGGGCGAGTCTTGAAACCGTAGCGCCAGGTTTGAGACCCCTAAACTTATAAGTTGATTTCTTCCATCAGTTTACAAGAAGTCTTTAAGAACTATTGTAATTAAACATTTTGAGGAGAAGACTTGACATTAACTCTCCATATTATCCATATTAGATAAAGAGTACTTACCCTGATGGCCGGCGAGCTGTACCCAAGGGTAGCGCTGCTTTTTGTAAGTCTGGAAGAATGGTGTCCATTGGACAATGTTCCTCAATTTCCGCCAACCAGAGGGCTGAAAACAGAGAGACAACATCATATCAAACCTGTAAATTTAGTTGAGATAGCTTTTAAGTCTAGTACTTGTGGGAAAAATGAACCTTTACGAGAAAGATCAGAGATATTGTGCCATTCCTCTGAAGATTAAAAAAAAAATCACACATGTTATTTCTAAATATTCCATTGACAAATTCGCTATTTTTCCTATTAGATCTTCCTTGAAGAAACTCTTTATACCGTACAGGATACATAAGTACATCCTTATGTTATTATTTGTACCCAGTTCTGATATTGAGAAAAAATATAAGATATTATCAGTATAACACAATATATTATTATAGTCTGGGGTTACTAAAAAAACAAAAAAACAACTTAAAACCGCCTATCTCCGTACAGGAATCTAGTTTATCATATCTTTCAGAATCTAGGATCTCAATATGCAGAGCCAAGCGCACAGTGAATTAGGTCTTAACCACCTAGAAGGTTGGCGACTCCCAGGCTGGAGCAAGGCGCCAACCGTCTAGGTGTACTAATTCTAACTCACTGTGCGCTTGGTTCTGCCTATTGAGATCCTAGATTCTGAAAGATATGATAAACTAGATTACTGTGTCTAGATATGGAATTTTATTCAAGTACCCATTGATAACAAGTGTCTTTGGACATTCACATTTATTAATAGGCAGCAGGCATTTGAAAATCATGTCGGAAGCTGCAATATGCTCTGACGAATTTTTACATATGATTCAGGACCATACGTTGTCTATGGATGCAGAATCAGAGTATGATTTAATACCATATTTGGCTAACAGTTATAATGGTATCAGGCTATTTATTTTATTTACTCATTTTCATTGTTTCTAGATAAATCTTTTAAATTTTAAATAACTATATTTAATACACAATATTAGTATTTTTCTCTGTTTATGTGATGATCACTTAAACGACTCTAATTTACACTTTTAAATTTATTTTTCTTTACCTTCGTTTAATTTTTATACTTGAGTTTATATTAGTTATGTAACACAATAAAAATTAATTGAATACTTAAAAAATTTTATATTAATGTTAATATGTTTAAATGAATCTTTCGTCATTGGCTGTCTATCGCGTTTTGATGGCGAGCTCTTTTGCCATTTTAAACAAAATTTATTATATTATTTAAACTTTTTTTTTCTTTTTAGTCAATTCCGAAGGAATGTAGCTATTCAAGTTCTCAAGACATTTTTACTTTACCCCAATAATGATAGACATTAAAATTTATATGTCTACGTACATACATACAATATATACTGTGTGAGTGCATGAAAGCTGTAAACGCACTAGAGGCCATAGTTTTCATAGTTTTTTTTTAAAAAGTATTGTTCGAAATGTAGCTGTGAAATGTCAAATTGACGAAAAGCTAAGTTCTATATTGAGAAGGCGAGAGGGGATGTCGTGCCACCTGGATCACATGTTCATTATTGAGATGCTGGGTTTGGAAATTAGGAGAAATTTCGAGATGGACGACGTCGGTGGTGGAAGGGTGGGGGTATGAGGCGGTAGGTACAAAGGGAGAGCGGCCTGCATCAAAGGGTGCAATTCCAGGAAAATAGGTAGGAATTATCACGAATAAGTAACTTTTGGAACTAGGAGACATGTTTGACAGGTTTATATTGAAGGAGGGCTAATGGTTTTTCAGAATGTTGAAAATGTTTGAATAAGTTGAAGAAATTTGTTCTGTCAGTTCACTGGATATAGAACAAATTTCTTCAACTTTCATTTTCACTGACCTACATATTTCTCTTTTTGTTATTTTAATAAATAATAAAGTAATGTACAATAAATTAATACAATAATAGAGTTCTGTACTTATTAATTATACTGTAAATTACTTTAATTATTTTGAAATAAACAAAAACGCTACATCTTTTGAATTTTTAAGCCAACAAAGTGTAGTTTTCATTTTATAATTTTGCTTTAAATCTAGTTATTTGTGTGTTGTCAGCCTTATTTTTTTCATTATTTTGTGTTTTATTATATGATAGCAATTTGGAAGAAAGTATACATTTTGAAAAGTTGAATGAGATTTTATCAAATCACTTTTACGACTAATAACCCCCTTTTTATAATGTATTATTATTATATATTTAAAGTTTAAAATTATGAGTATCATATATAAAGAATAGAAATATTTTTGAATGTAACAAGGAGGGTAGAGCGACCCATAATCCTCTTCTTCCACTCCCTAATGTTTAAAATCAAGGAATTACGATATCTATGAGTAGATTAAATCTTAAAATCGTGAATATTGTTATTAAAAAATAAAGTTTATAAAATAAAAAAGTTTTAATCATGATTAATGTATAATGAAATATTTAACAAATGTTTGTCGTTAAGTTAGCCTTAGCAAGATCGAATTTTCTACACCAAATGTGTTTTAAGGTTTGTAAGATATATAATATTCACTTACAAATATTATTTTTTTGTGGTATTTAATGCCAAGTAAATATTAACAATTTTTACTGCAAGGGAACAGAATAAAAAATCTAACTGTCCCAGCCAGGACACGAACCTGGATCTCCTGCTTTCCGGGACGGTGCGTTTTCCATTTACGCTACGGAGACAAGTCTGATAAGTTATTTAATTCCCCGTAGTAGTGTCGAGAGTCCTGGCTGGGACAGTTAGATTTTTTATTTTGTTCCCTTGCAATAAAAATTGTTAATATTCACTTACTTTTATTTATGGCGAAAGTCGAATTTAAGTAATCTTTTAAATATTTTGGGGGACCTAGCATGCCTTTATCGTCCTATATTTTTTCCGGCTTACCTACAAGGGACTTCCTCAGCGGACAAGAGAAGAAGTTGGTCATTAGGATATCAATTTGTCCCACAGAGTGGCAATCAATCATTTATTATCTCCTACATATTTGTGACATTGGGAATGTCATATCAGCTTTCTTAGCAGTAATCACAAGAGAACATCAGTGTTGTGTAATGTGTCTGTCTTAGCCGAAAACACAACGATATCAGAAAATCGGATAGTGGTCGCAGTTTTCCCAAGGCTGAAGGTTTCTATTAATCAAAATAAAATATCAGTTTTAAATACACTACACAAATAGAGCAGGTATTGACTCTTAATAAATTAGATGTTTTGCATTTTTTCTAATGATTACTTAAATGAGGGAATTGCCTTTGTGAAGGACAGCAAAGAAACGAGTACCGTCACGCAAGAGCTGCGTATACTCAGCGTATATTACAAGTTGAGTTAAGGAGAGAAAACTGAATACATCGATTATATCGATACTTTTATTCTCATCGTGTCTTTCTGTTCATGTCACATCAAATTAGTTACGTTTTAGGGCCCAGAAACAAGAGGTCCATCCACTTGAGTGTGTGTGAAGCAAAAGCCCGAGTACTCAGGAAAAACGTAATATATATGTTTTGTCGTTACTTCTAATTTTCCAATAAATTAAAAAAAAAAAATGACCAAATGAAACATATTCGTGATAGATCGACCGGGAGTAGAGAATTGAGTCAATCTTAAAGTATTAATGAGTATCATTTCATTTTAACTAATAAAATCTCTTAGTTAGATTGAAAAATATATTTTGATTGTTTGCTCTTCTCGTGAAATAACATGGACTATTAATATTAAAACATTAAATTTTATATTTACTTTGTTATTTACTTATTTTCATGCAAAAATTCTTTTTTTTTTTTTATTAATCAGAAAAGACCTCTCTTTTACTGAGATTATTACAACTAAATTAGAGGGAAGTATTTATCAGCTCTCCATTGATTAGGATCAGAAAAGAGGATTTCGTGGTCTTATTGTTACCTTTCAGATGATTAGTATAGTGTTGTAGAACGTTGAAAAAAAAATTTCGAGTTCCGAAAAATTTCGGATATACTTTAATTTTTTTATATTTTATTTTAAGTAAAACAAACTAAAAAAGCAAACAAAACAAAACATTTTAATGATTTTATGATGATTTTCAAAAAGACGTAACTGTTAAATCTAGAGGCAATCAAGATGGCTGTCAATATGGAAGCTAATCTATTTATCTGCAGTTCCTGCCTGCAAAATGTTTTTTCAAGGGTGTCGCCTTCAATAATTTTTTAGCTAAAGTCAGGGGGCGACACCCTTGAAAATAAATTTAGCAGGCGGGAACTGCAGATAAGTAGACGAGCTTCCATATTACGAATCGGGGCTGTTTTCGCACTTTCGTAGTGTAGGAGCAGAGGTAGCCATTAGGAAACGTTTCAGTTCAAACACACTATGTAGTTCTGTGCACTTCCGTAACGAAATACTAAATACTGCTTACCAACACACAACGTTTCACCACAGTATAATAGACGTAACTAAATAGGCAGGTAGGTCTAGACCAGCATGCGCCCCACCCACATAGAAACCAAACGTGACGTGATAGAAGAAAAATAATAACAGTTTTGAAACCGCCATGCCTAATTCTATAGAAAACAGCTAAAAATCTAACTCAACGGAAATTGAGTTTCAAATTGTTCCTTAGAGTAATAAGCATATTATCAAATTGAAGATTTCAAAGGACTCAAAATGTTAAAATCCTATTTTTGCATAATAATCCTTTAAAACATTCTGTAATATTGTAACATCCCATTTGAATTTTTCCAAAATACCTCAGTTTATTATTTTTATATTACATTTCTTTCAAAGAATAAACATGCCATAAATAAACATGAATGTCCTACGTCATTATCGTAATTATAAAGCGTTAATTTAATTAAAATGTCACAGCCGCTGAAGCAAATCGTGAAATTATTAAATATAAAGGGGAAGGAGTTCAAGACCAGGACCCTACGCGGATTAGTTCTGAAAAAATTAGCAGAGGATATACGGCATTGGAAAGGAAGAAGGGCAAAGAGCGACCATTCATGGATATCGATGAGGTTCTGCAGGAAGCTGTTGAGTCAAATACGTACTTGCGAACTTGCCTTGGAGGTTGGTGGATCGAATGATACTGTTAGTCGCTATCTACTCTCCATGGTTGAAGGTGAAAAACAGTAGTAGACTGGTCCTTCACGAACTTAATTTTTGGCAATCAACCAGAACGTCAGAAATTTGTGAAAAATCATTTAAAACCCTTATAATTTGAGATAATTTTACCGGTATACGAAAAGTGAGTTCACCAGAAAAACCTGAATACCCGTAAGCAATGGCTAGATCACGGCAAACTGCTTTTACGGTTGCTGCAAGGGGGCAATTTGAATTGACAGTAGATAACAATAGACTATATTCATAATTTGAATATTAATTGTATTTTAACTCTCATACCTTCTATTCTCCGTCTTCATTGGCTTCTGCAAACCATCTTCTGTTGGCGAGCGCTTTCGGACATTGTCCATCTTCTGGCCGAATACACACGTTCACTGTCACTGTCTGTATTCAACTCGTTGATGACTCGTGACAGTGAACGTGTGTATTCGGCCAGAAGATGGACAATGTCCGAAAGCGCTCGCCAACAGAAGAGAGTTTGCAGAAGCCAATAAAGACGGAGAATAGAAGGTATGAGAGTTCTATATTCATTGGTGGTAGAAATAACCCTTTAGATCATTTAATA
>KZ806960.1:958708-978708 GCA_000696205.2 Oncopeltus fasciatus | reverse complement strand
AATTCCATCAATAATTGGTCTAAATATCTAAGAACCTACATGAGAAAAGCTAGGAGGCTGCTGAAACACAGGATGAAGGAACACACCAAATTCGTGAAAATTAAAGTTTAAAATCCTAAAAAACCAGCTCTGGTAGAACATGTACATAAATACGAGGTTCATCATTTTAAGTAAACCTAAAATATGTTAGCCATTGTATGGACATGGATGAGCAGAAATGAATAATTTAGAGTAAAAAAAATTCCGGAAGCTCAGAGTATTTCATAATGAAATATGCAATTTTTTCCTAAAATTTCCAAATGAGAATAATACAACTGAAAGAACGCATACAGATATACTTACTTCTAAAACAGAAAATTTAATTTAAATTTAATCAAAAAACTTTAACTTGTTTTTTTTTGTTATATAAGAGTGAGAAAGTGTGTATAATTTAATTGGGTAGGACTGACGAAGAACAGAAGAATAATGTAAGCATATTGAAAATCTATCTTACCGCTGAATGCATTTTTTAATCAAAGCAACTCTTATGAATTTCAACAAATATATAGTCAAAACAATTTTTTATATTCTGTTCTTTGGATATTTTTTCAACTTTTATGACTCAATTTAATAAATAAATGAAACAAAAGAAATCCATTTTTGGGGGGGATTTTGCTCTAGAAATCAACAGAAATGACGGACATAATATAAGAGGAACTTTACTCCTTACTTGAACCCATGAGGTGTTGGTAGAGATTCTTTTTGAAAACTTGTCACATTAAAAAAAAATGTATATATATANCGGATTTAATATTTGTCAATGGAAGTCTGTACCCAGCATGTATATAAAACACATGAAATTATTAATAGAATGTGTGACAATGTCCTTACATTAACATAGTGTCACAGGACGACTGTGCTGAGGAGCAGTTAGAACACTTTAGGGATATATATATATATATAGGTAATAAGCTGATTTTCATAAGGTTCGGCCTATGATTTTCTAAATTTTCTTCCTCAGTATAGTTTTACATATTTGTTCATTTTAAAACTACTTATGACACTTTTAGACAGATGTTCCAGGAATATACCATCATACCGATTTGAATTACTTTGTTTAGCTCCATATGGGTAATGAATGTTGCTTTTAATATTTCTGACAAATTCCAGGTAGACAGAGGTGTATGGCAAGGTAACGCTATAGCCACTATTCTCTTTAATTTGGCAGAAAGGAAGAAAGAGATAGCTGAAAATCGAGAACAGTGCTACAGTATTGAACAAAAAAAAAACTCGGTTGGGCTAAGCAGATTCCAAGTCCAGTCACTGAAGGAAACGTTATTGGCTTTTAAACAAGTAGTCTAAGAAGTACTAAACTGGTAAGAAGTTGTAAAAAAGCCACGAATAACTTATTAGTAGACCACTGATTCTAGCTGGATTAGATAAATTGCAGATGAGGTGTTTCTTTCCTGACGAATTAAAACTTCTGCTAATAGATTTTCTTTATTAGTTATTCATAAATTTTGAAGATTTTACAGTGGCCTATTCTCTTATACTTTTACTTATTTACTTATATGGCACATTCAGCGGAGAGTCGGCCTGCATTTATCACTTTCGTGCTCTATTATCTCCCAATTTTGGACATCAAGATTGTCCCAGCGTCAGAAGCCATACAGTCCTCTCAACGAAGTCGTCGTGGAATCTGTTTTAGTCAATCTTAGTTTTGCCAGTTGTACAAATGAACCACTAATATTTCCTTATATAAAATCTTTAATTTACTACTCACTTTTCATTCAGCTCCCATTTGGATTGGAAACTCAAGCGCTGAGCAAAAATAATGATAATCCACTCCTGGTATTTAACAGAGTAATACTTTGCAGAATTATTTACAATTCATGGAGTTATGTTCCTCATAATCGAAAGACTCACATAAAAGATTATACTGATGACTTACATCACGGATAGAATGCTACTGAATTCCCTAAGAAAATAATGGTTGAAAGCCCAATTGACAGGAGTAAGAAATCAGGCCCGTTTTAAGTGGAGGGCTGTGAACACAGCAAAATCCTGAAAACTGAAGGTCAGTGGAATCTACTGGTTCTGCAAGAGACCTTGGAAGGTTCTTGGAGGAAATCCTGACCTGGTCACGGATTGATGCGACATATGTACCAAGAAATAAGAATTTATAGATTAGTCCTGAGTTCTAGTAAACAGCAACAACTGCATAATACATAAAACACATACACACCTGCAGACCCATATATATAAACATGAAAAAAATAATGATTTTTATTTAAGAATGAATACACCTAATCCATGTCTACTTTGGATTTATAAATAATTTAAGATGAAAACTGATTTTTTATTTGTAGAAGACAATTTGTATTTAAGTAGGAGCTAGAATTGATCGTCATATAACTAGCAAAGTCAGCTTCTATTCAGTCCTCTGAGGTAAATGGAGCTTATCACTCGACATAATCTTTCTAACAAAATCTGACAGATTCCATTGAGATATGTTGAAGGGAAGTGTTCAGACCCGGCGAAACCAGCCAGAGTACTAATGGGATCAAGAAGGCCAAAGAGGTGTGAGGACCAGGTTTACTGAGGCTGGTGGAATGAGCAGGAAATAAAAATAATCACTCAGCGGCATTAGTCTAACGAAATCATGAGGATTCCATGGCGATATGGGTGCATGTCGAGAGAGGTCATCTCGCCATTACACAGGTAAGAGTGCAAGCCAAAGAGGTAGGCTGAGACGCGGGGTCGACGAACGGCACCCACGCTTCCCGCCTGGAGGGTAGCAGCTCTCGCAAGACGGAGGCTTTCGCCTCTCCCTGTCAAGGGACATCACTCTGAAAATGTCTAGGTAATATAGCAATCCAATACATAGTAGAACATATATAATGCTAGACAAGGGTGGGGCGTTTAGTAAAGAATCTGACAAAGCTGGACTTGCAAATGAAATAACTTGTTCTTATACAAAAAAAGAAAAAAATTGCACAGCTATTTTATTTTTATTGGTGAATTAAAACAAATTTTACTTCTATTTTACCCTTCTAATTTTATAAAAAAATATTTAATATATAAGGTCGGATTTGGTTCCATTGTTAAGAAATTCCGGGCTCTGTTCTTACACATAATTCTGGAAGAATTTCTTTAAGAGAATTATTTGAGCTGGAAGTCAGGGATATTGTATCATTTTATCCCTTGTTTTTATTTTTTATTTACTTTTTTTTCGGATAATTTACGAAAACTACTGAATTATTTTTTTAAAATTAACATATAAAAAAGTCAGTCACACAGGAGCTTTAGAAATTAAAGAGTAAAGCGTAAAGAGGATATCACATGTTTCATTAAAGCTGGATATAAATAAATAAATTATTAATAAGATCTTACATGTTTGGAAGGGCAATTGAAATAAAACTTGCTGAGGCTAGATCTTTTTGGACTATTTTGGCTATCCAACCTATCATTTTTCACTCACTTTCTAAATATGCCCCCTTTTGTAGTAGAAAATAAATTAGAAAATTACAATTCTGACCTAATATATTATACACTATATAGTGGGTTACTTTTAAAATCAAACTTTTACGTATTACTGCTTGAATTTGGAAACTTTTATAACAATTCTCAATCGAACCATTCTCTTTATATTTATATAATATTCTGTTATCCTACAAAATAATATTTTTTAATTTTTTTAATGGTGTTTATACATTTAAGCCGCGTTTGCTAGATGTTGACAAACAATATAAGATGAAAGCGGATTTAATATTTGTCAATGGAAGTCTGTACCCAGCATGTATATAAAACACATGAAATTATTAATAGAATGTGTGACAATGTCCTTACATTAACATAGTGTCACAGGACGACTGTGCTGAGGAGCAGTTAGAACACTTTAGGGGAGTAGGAATATTTCATGTGGATTGCGGAAGATGCATATTGAGAGATCTAAGACGTCATAGAGAGTTATCTGTGACAGATATCGATGAGATGTCAGATAGCAGTGATTGTGTTTACTGAGACGACGGCCATATACGCTGGCTGGAACAGCTTTCCATGGTCTTCACAGTGATCGACTAATACACAAGTCATTCACTAATTCGAACTTGTGATAAAGAAATCTACTTACTTTTATGAACTAATTTTAAATATTATAATTTAATATATAAAATACTTTTTAAGTAAAGTGTATAACCACACATTAACACAAAACAAATAAACAAAAAAGAAAGAACAAAAACTATAACAAAAGAACGGTTCAATAAAACTGTTCAGATTAAAAGAATTAGCGACTAATACTTAAGCAGTTCAAGGCATTGTTTCTAATTCAAAGAAACAAGGCCTTGAATAATCTAGAAGATTATCTTACAAAAGAAAATCACAGGGTACAATTTTAAAAGGAAGAATAGTTCGTCACTGGAAAGATGCGTTAATTAAACTGATTCCCTAAAATGAGTAAAGATTTAAATATGGGCATAAATAAGAGCAAGTGTCTACTTATAATTATTATATTTTTATTATAATTATAATATTATATTTTTTTACTTGATATTAATTATAGAAAAAATATTTGTAGCACTTTATACCGAGCAATTTTTATCTAGCAATTTACACCTAGTAATAACTAGCAATGTACCTAGCAATTTAAGATAAGAAATTTTTATACCTAGCAATTTGTTCCTAGCAAATCTATACCTAGCAATTTGTACATCGCAATTTATATTCCTAGCCGACTTGATACATCATACTGTGTAGACAAGTAACAAACCTGACAGTGTTAGACTATCGTGTGGACGGAGTCAAAAATATAAAAAAAAGTTTTCTTTATATAGAATCATGGTACTTAATAATTATATTTCTTAATTGGAAATATGCTCAAAATAGTGACTAACAATAGTTATTAGTCTCTCATACTAAAAAAAAACACGTCATATTTCTATAACATACAATTTTTTTATGATAATGAAAATGAAGATATATTTTTTTTATTTAATCAATTTAATTTCTAATTATAATAAGTTACTTATTATTTATTATGAAATAAATTGTTCAACATTAGATTTAAAAAACTAAATTTAAACTACTTGAACCAAAACGAATGCCATGTTGTTTTTTATTTGGCTTGAGCTTCAAATAACTTCAAAACAAAGAGTTGCAACAGAAACCATGTCAAGGACATCCATTGAACAGTGTTTAAGCGGAAACAGTGAGGCTAAAAGATTTTCATTGATTTCACACATAGACTCAACTCAACTCACTTTTTTAACAATAATTTATTATAAATCTACATAAAAAAATATTTCTTATTAAATATTAGTCACTTAAGAAAGGATTCATTTAAATTAATTTTTTATTTAATCTTCTCTAAATCTCATAAGGGTCATGGAGAGAATAGATATATATTGATAACCCCCCTTGGTACTCACACTTGCTACTGAACAGACTTTTATTACTCAGTGAGGGATTGAACACGAATTGGGTGTCTTGACCGCTTAGCCACTCTCAAATATATTTTACTTATACTTCATATATACCGTAACAACTATATCTGATATGTTATAATATACTAATGAAAAGGGAATTACACAAAATAGGGGGGACAATTTTTGTGACGACAAATTTTAGCGGACTGAATAGGGACAGGTCGAGTTTTACATCGGGTATCCAACCCGACATATGTGCAAGTGTCGAAATTTAACGGCGCACACTCTCCGATAGAATATTATAGGGAGAACTGTAATAATTGAAAACTGTCCCAATCAAATACCTTGCAAACTTATATGCTAAACTAATTTGTAATTTGGTTAAATAATTAGTAAAAACATAAGGGCTATATATCATTCTATAAATTCTTTTAAGTAATTTATTTTTGTCTTTTATATTTCGAAAGGGATTAAAGAAAACACATGTAATGAGCCATCATAAAAAAAGATTAATGTAAATTAAATAAATTAATGTTGTAGAAAAAAATTCTAAATATAAATAAATTCTGTCATATAGGAGTTGTGTAAACTTAACTTATTCCTTAGTTTCGTAGTTGATGATTATTTGCAATATAGTTTTTTATGTGTTGTGATCCTTTAAAGTTGCAGGATGTGTTTTGTCTTTCAATCAGTGCTCTAAACTAAATATTGCCCTCAGAAAAATTCGCTCTTCACAATTTACGGCAATTCTCACTCCTATTCTTCTGATTTCGCTCAATAATAAAGTCAGTGTGTCATCTTATATATTTAAAAATGTCAAACTTTATCAAGAAAATAAATTAATTATGGCTGCTTAGCCGTAAAACTATTATTTATGGTTCAAATAAATTGTCGTTCGTTATTAAATTTTCTGTCTAACTCCTAATATAATTATTCTATCATAAACAAAGTTATGAGTCATATTATCCTAAATAAATAAATATCACGCCCGGTACACTAAAACTTATTTAAGAAAATTTTAAATTCTTCCAACTTAAAACTTTTTACGAGTAACGTATATACACCAACATGAATGTTTTGATTCATCGAAGGTAAATATGTGTAAAACAAATCCATGTGGTTTATAGTTTACATGTATGTTATCCATGGATATGGTTATGTATATATATGCTTGTGATTAACTTTTTTTTATAAAAAAGTTGAAATAAAAGTAACTATAAATTCAAGGGAGAGTTCCCCTCCGGTTATGGAACAGCAATAGAGAGTCATGGCATACCAGACACACGGAGAGTATACAGACAGCTACTATGAGGTGAATCATGATCGACTGTCCAATGCCCCAGGGATACTGAAGACCTGAGTCTGAGACAAGGTCTTATCAGGAATCGACAAATCCTGGTAGAGGACCAGTCTCTATCAGTCTTCTAATCCATACTACTTCAAATTCAAGTAGTAAGATTAGTGTGAATTTAGATTTTACTACTTACTTTTCTTTTTTATTAAGCGTTTTCACTTAAGCTAATTCCCACAGAATCTTTGAGAAGAACTCAGATTAAAAAAAAACAAAAAAAAAACTTTTTACATTTTCTTCGGTCCCCTCTTATAATAATGCTTGTCACTATATGGTCAAATACAATTTTCTCTAAATGTCAGTACATATTTAAAGTTTAGGAAATATAGTAAAGTCACAGGAATGAAAATAAACCTATTCTAAATAGAATTTATTGACAGAGTTTTCTCAAACAATTTAAGTGTTATTTGGTACCTGGAAAATGACTGGAAGTCACATTTCATGTTATTGAAAAGACAGAAGAAATTATTGCAGTGCTATAAATGAAATTGTAGAAATTTACCTTAGGAGAAGATGGAAATTAAGTCAGTTTAGAAATATACACACTCACACACACACACACACGCTGCTATTTGAGAATTTCATGTTAAATTATGGATGTGCCTATTAATTGTTTAAATTGGCAGGAAGGTTGGCTGTTCACAGGTGGATTACATTGAGAAAATATTAATCTTTTTAATATTAAGTTTTTATTGTTAGATTAGGAAATAAAACAATAAATTTTTATTTCGACCGGTTTAGAAGATTATTTTATTTTAATTTTAAGGTTATATACAATTTTTAAAATATCGTATAATAAAGATGACTTTTAACAAATAATTCAAGGGGCTATATGGTCCTACTCCTTTTGCCCTACCGTTTATAGCCCAGTTAGATTTAACTTACCTCACATTCTCATGATTTCGGCTTGTAAGGTCATGTCATTATTAAATACGCTGCTTATCGTTATAAATTTACGTGTTTCTTCCAAGTAACGTATTCCGATGTTAACATGTTAATGTATGTTTATTCTCCCCACCCCCTAAAATAAAATAAGAAATTTTGTAATGCATAAATAAATCTTTGTTAATCGATGAAAAGATGATCAACTTAGGTCTCAAAAACATATATTTTTTTGTTCTTCAAAATTCATTACTTGCACAAATTATTGCAAGTAATAGAATACATAAGGCATTACCACCTGGCTGCTTATATGATTAAAAATGATTTACTCTCAGCTTTAGGACTTGTAAATTCATATATAACGTACTTATTATCTTAGGTGCCATTCCACTTTTTCCTATGATGTAATTTTATAGCACATCAAGTGCATTTCAATATGACTAACACATATTATACTATATTTTATGTTTGAAATAAATAACTTGTCTTCCATTATTTGCACAAAAATCTGACGACTCATGTGAATATCAGGCTGAGTGTTATCTCTATTTATCATTAATATACTATAGATTAGCTCTCTGCGTTAAGAAAACAATTTAAAATGTTTTCTAGAACGAAATTCTATTATTCTATTATTTTTTTGAAGTAAAATATAACTGTGGTGTTGTGATGCTATTTAAGATAAAAAATAAATGGATTTGAAAATCCAGTTAATTTTTTTTTTAAATAAATAAATAGCATTTATTTAGTAATTCCTAAAATATTCATTTTATTAAGATCACAACTGCTGAGCATAAAAAAAAAAAATTTTTTTTACTCGATAAAAGCTTGCGAGAACCAAATAAGATGAACAGTAGTTACCCTGTCGCCTCATATGAAAGTTTATTGCTTCGAAATCTATTAATTTGTTCACATTTATGATGAACAGTAGTTTTCTGTAACTGTACAGAAAACAAAATACGATTACATTAACATTCGCTGACATTAGATCAATTATATATAAATACCATTCGTTCAGAATTTACAAAAAAAAAAAAAAAACAAAAAAAAAACAGAAGAAGATCATGCAATAAGAGGGATAATAATATTTAAACAATAGTTCCTATCCTTCCCCCCCCCCCCGTGAAAAGACTATGTTGAAAAATAGTCTATTTCAGACAGTAGACTAATCTAGTCTACTGACTAGTCTAATTAATTAACGGTCTTCTTCATATAATATTTCTCGACTGCTTATTTGAAAACAAAATTGGCGTTCTACTAGACACGTTTTTGGCTTTTAAGCCATTATGTTGGCTAAACAATACATATTACTCATAAATACCCCCCCCCCCTCTTTTTAAAAAAAAAACTATTGGACTAGGGGATTTCAAAAATATCTATTTTCTCTAAAAGTATGGTTTAGAGGTAAAGTAAGGTTAGCTTTAAAATGATTTTCAAATAGTTAATGTTGACTTTTTGGCTAAACTAGACAGATATAATAAAAAACTGGTGAGACAAAAGTCCGGATATCAGTATGATATTGTAAAAAAAAAAAAAAAAAAAAAAAAAAAAAAAAAAANTATATATATACATTTTAACTGCACAGTGGTTTATTAAAAAATAAATATAATTTTGTCAAAATGTACTAAATTTAGGCAATATTACTATTTGAAAAGTTATTCTTGAAAATCAAAAGTTAAAAGAAAAAAAACAACGTCAAAACCAATTTTTTGAAAATAAGAGAAGAAAATTGACCAACTATAATTTCATTTTTAAGAGTCAAAGATCTCTATCAGATAAAAAATATAACAATTTTCTGCTTTTCTCTAAAAGTGATTGTTGTGTAAATCATTTTTAAAATTTTCTAAACAAATTCATGTGGTGTTTATGTATACCAGTTATCCCTGGTATCAAAATACAAAATAAGTGTTAAATAGGTTACAGATAAAAGTCTTGCGTATATTTTTTTCATGAATAAAGAAATAATTGTATGAAAATAGTTAAAAACTGAATATTGTTCTTGAAAGTAAACTGCATAATGGCAAGTGCAAATAGAGAAAGACTAATGCACATACACATACGTGTACATGTACTCTTCCAGGGCAGGTGAAAAACAACAGTAACTTATCTCAGTTATGGCATTACACAGAGTGATAAGGCTTATCTGATAAGAACTCTTACACATAACTCTGTTAAGGAATAACTNATATATGTTCGCGTTCTAGCATCCTTGCTTCCCCAGTTTTATAAAAAATGAAACCAAAGTCGGTATTTATTCTTCTATTTGCAGATTGTTAGATGAGTTCAATAGATGGCTTAAATCGGTCGAGGAGACCAAAAGAAAACTTCGTTATGAGAAGCATTAAGAAGAAATGTACAAAATAAAATGTGCGGGAAATGTAATTTTATCATATTTATATTCTATTACATATGAAAAGAAATTAATATTTAAAAAAATTCATAAAAATGTAATGTCGTGTGTTGGATGGTATTTGGTTTTTCCATTGTAAACTCTTGAAATAATTTTTTTTTTTTTTTTTTTTGGTTTGAAATAGGGTGAAGGAAAGAGGAAGCTTAAAAACCGACAAAAATTTATAACCGTATAACCTTCGTTATGATTTAAGTAGCTAAAAATCATACAGCGCATAATAGGTGTAAAATATACATTTTTAGTATACTAGAAATAATTAAATTTAAAAAATGAAAATTGTTTATTGACGACGAAATTTACATAAGATGGACGAGCACTTCCCCCACTTCCCTGCTAGTCCAGAGCCAAGTTTTCTGCTAGTGCTTTCTATGCCTATTCTTCTCTTCAGCTTGAAAAATGCGTATCCTAGCTTACTGTCATATCTCATGGGAAATGCTGAAATTACGGAGCACCTGCGTGACGTTTTTCATAATAAATGGTCTTATTTCAAGGTTAGTTCGCAACAAGGTCTCTCATTTCGCTTTTAATTCGGCAAACTGATGCCTCTTTGGCAGTTGGCTTTGAATGACCATAAGATTCCTTCCAGACTGAGATGGACGAAAGGCTATCATATGACACCCTAACAGTTCCTCAAGAGTCATTCCTGCGTGAACGACACCTGCACTACTTCAGTTATGTGTGACTCTTGATTGTTTTCTAATATTGAGGGAAGTTTTGCATTCTGTGTAAGGGTTCGAGGCCGTGGCATGATTCATTCCAAGCCCCTTCGCCCTATCCGAACTAGCTGAAAACTCCTGAGAAATTATGCCAATAATCTCTTAATTGTATTAATATTGTGTATTTTTAGATTTTAGTTAGGGTTCGGTCAAGGTAGATCCAAAATGATACAAATTTAAAAACAAAAAGTATTTTTTTCAAGATTATCTGCCAACGTTTCGACTTACACTATAAGCCATCTTCAGAGCTGCCTATCATGAAGACGAGAGAGGACGTCCTGTCCCTAAGTTCACATTTCCATGACTAAATAATAATTTCCACTTCATCTAATAATAATAATATCTACGGTCAAAAAACTACCCCTTTGATTATGTATCTGAGTTCATTTGCTAATGGGCTCCTGTGCTAAAGCACTTCTACCATGCTACAGTATCACTAGGACCATTGTGATAATGCCATGGCAATACTGTGCAATATTCTTTTAATTGTACTAACATTGTGTCACTGTGTTCTAATTTTGAATTAATGTAGGATAATGTTGCCACTATTAACAAAATCAAAGGTGGGATTATTTTATTTATTCTTTGTAATGTATTAAAGCTTAATATGAGCATAATGATATTTTTTTAAATAGACTTATTCGGCCAAATTCGAAGCTGAAGTTCTTTTTTATAGCAAAATGATTTCATCTGGCTGTAAAACCCAGAAAGAGCAAGCTTACAGAGGAGAAGGGAATGATACTGGCCATAAATTTACTGAACAAAAATCTTCATAATCTTCAAAAGATACCTAGAAAGGAATTTTTATCTCTATAGGAAATCTTCCTTTTACAAAAAGCCAGCTAAAAATACAAATAATTCTTTTAACGGAAAGGTTATCAACTCCTAAAGTTTTCAAAATATTTTTAGAAAATATATGAGAAATAAGCAGTTTTGCATTCATTGGTTCTCCTCTATTATACAAGACTCCATTAAGATTTACGATATACCTTCTTTAACATAAGCTTCCGTGCGTATAAAGGAGCCCAAACAGTGAAGAGAATTTATCTTGTGAGAAGTTTAGTTCTTAGCATTTAAGAAGTTGAAAGTTTTTAACAATGCCATAAAATCTTTTACATTATTTCACATTTATTATTCATGTTTTTTTATACACTTTATATCCGTAAAACAAGGCTTTTTCTTGTTATGACAGTATTTTTTTTTAAATACTACTGAAATAACAGCCCTGTTTGACATATCAGGTGAGGTGAAATGCCAAGAGTCAGATTGGTACGATATCTGGAACGAATCGCCATATTTTATATTAGGTATGTTAAGAAAGACCCTGAACTTTGTTTTGAAAGTCTGTTTTTATGGGACTTTCATGAGAAGAAACCTTCGGTCTGAAACTTACGGAATTCAGTAAAAGCAGCCAGAGTTATCCTGCTTCCAGACTGGAGTTAATGTTGAGACAAAGCTCTGAGATGATTTTAGTTGGGGTTCGGTCAAGATAGATCCAAAAAAGACTAATTTAAAAAATGTATTTTTTCATAAAGGATTATCTGCCAACGTTTCGGCTTACATTGTAAGTCATCTTCAGGGCTGTAGAAATACAATGTCATGAGAATACACCTAATTTGGATCTACCTCGACCGAACCCCAACTAAAATCATCTCAGAATAATATCTACGGTCAAAAAACCTCTCCTGTTGAGATAATGCGTTCCATGACTAGCTGGAGCTTGTTAGATGCCCCGAGTATGACCTGCCAACAGGCATGGGCCGTCAGACTCCACAGAAATGCAGGAGTGAACCACAGTGAGGGAGTGACATAACATAAGAAAGGTCAGAATACATTTCTGAGGGCGTCGTGTAGAAGTAGTTCTTCACACTTCAGAGGCTGTGTAAACAAAGCGAATTCCTTAATGTTGAAGTTTTTATGAATATATTCATTTGGACTATCCGTGTTATATAATCCTCTTCACTTATATTACATCAATAAACAAATATAAGATGAGTTTCATTATTCTTAACTGAACAATACGCCCACTATATCTAATATACATTTTTCCCTCGCACTTGACATTCAAGATAATCTCTTATTTCCGATTTTGCTAAACAAAACTTAGCACTTAGCTTTTCTTTTTAAAATTAAAAGCTAAACAAAAAAGAGAAGAAAAGCAATTGATTTAAGATTATAAACCGTATAATACAAATTTTTAGAATACAAACATTCTAGAATGCTAGAAAACAAACATAGCGCATATTAATTATTAATATTAAGCTAGGAAGAAACTGAATAAGAATCAGATATATTTTATATTATGAGTACTTCTTTATAGTACAAAATTGTATCGAATAGTTTAAAATATAAAAAAAATGAAGGTAATATTCAATATCATAAACATAATAAAATTCAGTTGTTTTCTCATAAAAAATCTGTGAGTTTTTTATTCTTTACCTCGGCCTTAATTTCAATAATCTGTATTGACATAACGCATCATGAATAATATGGGAATTGATTTTGAAACCAAGTTTATAATACCCGTAGTATTCATTACTAATAAGAGAAAGACTAATGCACATACACATACGTGTACATGTACTCTTCCAGGGCAGGTGAAAAACAACAGTAACTTATCTCAGTTATGGCATTACACAGAGTGATAAGGCTTATCTGATAAGAACTCTTACACATAACTCTGTTAAGGAATAACTCTCTAGAGTTTATAGAGATGATCATGTTACATTAGTTAAGATCGCAATCTCTTATAAATAAAAACCTTAGCCTTCATTAAGCAATAATCACTGAATAATTTATGTTACTTTTTAAAAACATTCATGTAGGAAAAATAATTTTTTTACTAAATTCAACCAGAAACATTCAGTGTTTGTATTTTTCAGGAAGTAATTTATTTATGGCTTGCTCGCTGCCATAAAAAATCGATGATGATTGGTAGCGAGGTTTCTCTATGAACTCAACCAAGTAGAAAGACTAACAGTACTCATCAATCCAATGGATTCAGTGCCTTAAATGTAAGCACTGTAGAAATATAGGTCCTAACAAAAACTTGAAGAATATGCTAAGTCATAAGGCTTTGTAATAGCGAATAAATTGTTTATTGTTTATGAAAAATTGACGTTACTGTAAATTTCACATCAATAACATTATATTTTTCTTTTTGACCAATTATCATATGAGATAGCCCATTCCCTGGCTTGTCTTCCAAACCTTAGCTAACGGATCCCACCTTGAGTTCATTAATCCAAGAGGACAACATCTAGTCATTCATCACCTAGAATGCAGATGTCAAAAAATTTTAAATACCCCAGGCTAGCCTTAAACAAGGGGCCAAGAAAACCTATGTGTTCCAGGGCGCCCAGGTTGCCTTAAACAATAATACAAGTACTCATTTTTCCCAGCCAAAACATACAAGAAGCGAATATGAGTAATTTTTTTTTAAAATGAGAACTCTTGAAGTTCTTTAATCTAACGTCCTTGGTCGATAACTTTTACCCCTTCCTCTCTAAAACAGGTAAGGAAGGTATTTACATTAGAGAAGGTAACTGCTTTCACACTGATTTTCATAAGACTAAAATATGTCTTACTATCAACAAATTGGATGGAGGCTGTAGGAGACCAACATATATTTTCTTTTTTACTTTTATTTTCTGTCTGATTCCTAATCAAGACTTCATATCATTGAAGATGGTGGACATCTTTCCTCTTCTCATCACGTCCACTCTCCAAGAACTCCAAGAAGGGAAGACTTTTCCACTTTATCTCTTTCCTCATTATTTACCCGTAGAAGGGATATTGATATTTACCTGATGGACACTTAACAGTCTTCGGCTAATTAATGTTTGTTTCCTCCCAACTCTAAAGGCTTTTTATACTGTAGTAGCTGTACAAGTCTCAAATGTATTCCATTCCACTATATTTTTTCTCTTAAAAGTTTTTCAGTAGGCTAACATATATTTCTCTCCTACTCATTAAACATTGGACAGTTGAAAATTACTTTCTTTACATCTGCATGTAGCCAGGAGGAAGTACCAACCTCTTTCAACACAAGAGGATCTCTCACCGGAGGCGAACATCTCTCTCCTGACACTCTAGAGTCTCCAAGAAAAACTAAGGATCATAATTACCTCTCTGCACATGCGGCTGGCTTTGGCGCGCTCTGTCTCGGCGCATTCTCTCTTGGCGCGGCCTGTCTTGGTACGAGGTGTCTTGTGGCGCTCCAAGACCAGGCTGAACGAGAAGCCACGCCTGAAGACCATCGTCGTAACTCGGCATCACTATCACTGAGCAAGCCACCACTTTGATAACGTCACTGATAACACGAGAGCTCTCACGAGAAAAACCATTTTCCTCCTCTCTTCATATCTTCTTACTAATTACTAAACTAATCACTTAACACTTATTTCATTACTTCTGTACAAAGTCACTAACGTTATGCCCTATAAATGCAATTTTAGTATTCGGAATTCAACTTCATAACCTTAATGTTTTTTATAACTAAAATGAAAAGTCTCAATTTAGGAAAATATATAATGGCCTAATAGATATTTTTGACCATTGCCCAAATGTGTTTTTTTTACACTTGTTTTTAGTGAATAAAATTATAATAAATACTCTATCATAGAACAAAGCATGAAAAAAATAGTTAGAAATAATTTTTTTAAATACTTAATTTCATGTGAAGGAAAATAAAAGCTCAAAGTATCTAAATAATTATCTAAACTTTTGATCACAAACAACAAATATTAAAAAGTAAAATTGCCCTATAAAGTACTCCAATTATGTTCCACTTTGATTTGAAGTGAATGGAATCCACTTGAGGAGTCCTGCCTTCAATGAGCATCTCATAGGAGCCTCATACTTCCATTGAGTGCTTTTGCTCATACTACAAGGAAACGAAAGTGTTTTAGTAATACCATATATCCAATCGAACTACAAAATAATTTCTGTTTTCCATTAAAACGCTAATTAAAGTACGTAATCAATAGTTTTTATTTATAAATAGCATTCATATTTTTGTTTAATATATTTTAATGAGTTCAGGCAATGAAAGAGGACTAGATGCAAAGGAAACATACCTTGAGGCGGGCCTCAGGAACGTCCGAATCCCATTCGGAGGAAAGATCGTCTGAAGACGCCTCGCCATATTCGGCCAGAGTGAAAGGTACTTCAAGCAACGAGCGGGAGTACTGCTCATAGCCGGGGGCCAAGGGTGTTCTGCCTTCCGGTCCCGTCATACCTGGGTCAGGCCAAGTCTGCCGTCAGAGGTGTTCAGAACCAAGTGCGGGTCTTGGGCAATTGGAAGAAGGAGGGGTACCGGGCTACGGAACAGGAAAGGAGGAAGAGGGGGAGTATTGGAGAAATAGCTGGAGAAAGCGGGAAGGGGGAGAAGGCAGATAGGGGAAAGAATGGGGTGTGTGAACAATGATAGATGTAGGAGTAAAGAGCGGAAAGTATGTTTAACATTTAGATAGTAGAGGACGGACAGGTGAGAAGTAGAAGAAGATGAAAGAGAAAGAATAAGAAGGAAGCTGGGGAGCATTGGAGAAATAGTTGGAGAAAGTGGGAAGGGGGAGAAGGCAGATAGGGGAATGAATGGGGTGTGTGAACAATGATAGATGTAGGAGTAAAGAGCGGAAAGTATGTTTAACATTTAGATAGTGGAGAACGGACAAGTGAGAAGTAGAAGTAGAAGAAGATGAAAGAGGAAGAAAAAGGAGGAAGTGGGGGAGCATTGGTGATACAGTCAGAGAAAGCGAGAAGGGGGAGAAGGCAGATAGGAAATGAATGGAGAGTGTGAACAAAGGTAGATGTAGGAGTAAAGAGTGGGAAGTATGTTTAACATTTAGATAGTAGAGGACGGACAGGTGAGAAGTAGAAGTAGAAGAAGATGAAAGAAGAAGAAAAAGGATGAAGGGTGGGGAAGGAAGGAAAAGGAATGAATGTGAACATCACATTATACAAGAGGGGTTCAGTAACGAAAGAAAATACGCATGAAAATATTTTGAATTATGTAATTATTAGTTATGTAACTGTTTGAAACAACACGGGACGTTGGATGTAAGATGTTTAAAAATATAACGCCACTAAAGCACTTTGAGCCTTACTCTTAAGTTCTAATTCGGTTATTTATGGCTCTTTATAAATAACTGAATTAGAACTCAGCTATTTATAAACAACCATTAGTAAATTCTCTAATAATCTATGTTTGTATTTTTTTATAGCAGTAACTAGTGACTGTTTTCTATATTAATACAATAAAACAGGCTTTTGGCAGTAGGCATAGAAGGCTGAATTTGGGAGGCAGAGAAGGTTCTGTCTCTTTTAGCAGATTTTCCATTAGGAAACGGTAGCAGTAGGCGATTTTTGAAATTCTCTAAACAGATTTTCTCCGATCCTGCATAGGAGAAGCTAAAAATACGTTTCGTTCAAAATTATAAATATTTATATATACATATTATATGTTTGTGTTTGTGTCTGTACCAGCTCNTATATATATATATCATTAATTAATTCTTATGCTGGAAAACTTATCAAGTTGATGGTTATGTCATTTGATCTGTCACGGAAGCTAGAGTGACTAATAGTCAATGTATAAATGTGTATTTTTTTTCTAACTGTGTCTTTCATTCCTCTTATCACGCATTTCATGTCATTCCTGGGACATTGTTCGTTGCATTTCTCCATGGAAAGATCTTTCCCTGTGGTGTCCCCTGTAGAGGCTTGTGCATTTACCTGTAACTGAAAATGTCTGCTGGAATCTACATAAAGAGCCACTTTCCGTCTATGCCTAGGTCCTAACGTGAATAAAAATTTCAACTATCTAGTGTTATCGTCTTTCTTGGGCCTCGAACAACCGTGGAACGAGTACACCCTTGAAGAATAAGATGGCGTTTCAAAATCAAATTTTCTCTTACAATAAATTTTCGGAAAAGAAAAGGCCAGGAGTTTTTTTTTTTTTTTTTTTTCAGGAATCATAGTGTCTTTAATTATTTGTAGAATACTGCCGCATCACGGTAGGTTATTTCAGTCTTGGCTTTTTCCTCTGTATACTCCTAGGATCCGAATTCACCTCAACCATCCACAGCCACATCCAGTCTTCATTTTGGATTCTTATACTATAATACTGTTCTGTTATATACAAATATATATGATCAATGTTGCTGTCGTTATGCACGCTTTCCTTGACTAAAAAAATTCAAGGAATCATGGACCTTCTTAAATTATTACATATTAGAAGACCGTCACATTTGACCTAGGTGTATTTCGGCTTATCTGACTAAATTCAATGTTTATAATAATTGAATTTTGGGTTTCTTCGGTCACAGAAGTATCTTCACCAAACCTTATAGAAAGAGTTTCCTTTTGAAAAGAATAAGGGTGGAAACCGTAAAGGGGAAATGTGAATTCCTTCTGAGCTTTTCCAAAGTAAAAAAAAAAAAAAAAGAAAAAAGGAAAGGCAAATAAGGAAAGATATTTGAAGACTTAATTTCAAGTGCTGGGCGGGCAAAGTAATTTTTAAAATATCGTAACAAAATTCGTAATTTAGTCTTATATTAGAAATACTTGAAAGGATCCATTTTTGAATAATTAAATTGGGGATTTAAATGAATAAAACTTTAGTTATCATACTTTCACATTCATTGTTGGCTTGAAAATTAAAATTTCCCATATAATCTTATTTATATCAATCTGCAATAAAATGTGGCAAATATGCTTAGATTACATTGTTTTTGCCAGACGGACTTTTTTTCAGTTCAAATTTAACAATATTTAAATGTGTCGAATAAAAAAGTAAATGAATAAATGATAAATGAAACAATAAAATATCGATCAAAACAGTAAAGTAAGTTTAATTGTTGGTGAAATTTATTTATTTTGATATAATATGTTTTTTCGTATAAATAATATATTTTATTTTTTATTGCAGTGAGTAATTCCATTCATTTGTATTGATGAAGCCCATATATATATATTGCCCGCTTGTTATTTTTCAGNATATATATAATGTATATATTTACAAATATAACTAACAAGAACACCAGGGAGGACATGTCGAAGAAGGAGGAAGGTAAATATCGGTGTTGGACATGAGAAAGTCACGGGCCACTAACTGACGCTTGTGTCTCTGAGTGTCAATTGATATTGGGAAGGGCAATTCAATTTCAATGTAGGGGTCAACGCAGTGCGCTCTTGTGCCTCAGCAGAGTACACAGTCGCTCTGTGGTTCGGTGTGTGTGTTTGTGTGTGCATGGCGTTAGAGATAGAAATAGAGAGAGAAGGGAGAATGGCGCAGAAGGGGGAGGGAAGGGGAGAGAGGAGAGAGATAAAGAGTGAGAGAGAGTGAGAGTCTGAGGGGATACTTTTATATCTTTTGATACTTTTATTTTTATACCAATCAAGCCATTTAAAAAGTGTGTAAAGTTTTTTTTAAATTTTTTTTTGATAAAATAAAAATAAAAATTGGCTTTTAAAATATCTGATTCATATTATTTAGTTATTTTAAATTTCTCAAAAATATAAATGAGTAAATTCTACTTTAACGATGCTATCTTGACTGTGCAAATCTTCATCTGATCTCCGTTTTCTTGCATTTTAATTAATATTTTCTTATCAATTTTTACGTTTCTCTGTTTAGAGATAATAGAAGNGGATAAGAAGAAGACCAATATTTATAAAAGAAATATCTTCCTAATTATGTGAAGATGCTTATTGATCTTGATAGGTATAAAATTTACTTTTTAACTTAGTTTTTTTTCTTTTTGAAAAATATTTAGAAAAACGCTTATTAAGTATGAAGTTGAAGAATTAAATAAGAAATTTTGAGCAGTTCCCCTACTCTTCCCTTTCTGTGCCATAAAATATAATGGTTTAATATAATAATTTTTATGTCAAAATTGGAATCATTAATGAAACATTGGAAGTTTATCAGGGGCGTGCACACTTCACAGGCCTTTATCGGCCTCTACGTTGTTCACACTTCTCATTATTGAATTAACAGTTTCTTTATTTGTACAATTCATCATATCATTTTTCTCTGAACTGATCTATTACGCAGTTGTCTGTTGAATTTTCATCAGATTTCCTGTAGGGGAAAATAAACTTATCACATAAAATTTTAGTGGGAACACACCGATCCTATCTCGGTGAAACTTAAAATATTGCCCGTTAATAAAAAGAAAAAAAAATATAAACATATATATTGTATCAAAAAGGTAGTCACAAATACCAATAAA
>KZ806960.1:911847-945983 GCA_000696205.2 Oncopeltus fasciatus | reverse complement strand
TAACCCGTCCTCAGAGAGGAGCCCAGGTTAACCCGCGATAGACTATCCGGCACCCATCTTCTCCTTATCCTAGGATAAGAAGGAGACTAGGCAGGGAGTCAAGGAGGGATTGAGAGGGGGAGAAAAATGCCAGTGCATTCACTCCCTAGGTATTATACTAAACTGACTGGAGTAGGAGGTCCCTTGGTCACCTCCTCTTGAGGCGTCGGGGAGGGTGGTCGGGATGAACGTGGGATGCCAGGGAGAGGACTAGAGGATTTGGATGTCCTTGGAGGTTTGTGAGGAACTTATCAAACCTGGAGGGGATGAGCTCGGAAACAAAAGGTACTTGCAGGTCAGAATGGATGGTTTTATTGGATACGTAGGGAGGAGTGTTGAGGATTGTGCGAAGGACTTTGGACTGAAACCCCTTGATACATCTAATGTTTGATGGCTTCGCTGTGCCCCACAATTCAATACCATATGTCCAGATAGAACTAATTAATGTTTTGTAAAAAGTTATTTTGTTTTCTGTTGTTATTCTGGACCTGTGGTTCAGCAATCTGTAGAGCTGTCTAAAGCGTCTGTTTAGTTCTTGTCTCTTTCTCTGTAAGTGAGTCTTCCAGATTAGAAATCCGTAATATTAAGGTAGATTTTTTACAATAACTTATGGGTAGTGAGAATTGAACATGCAAACACGTGGCCTACGAAATTATATAAATTTCTATAATTATATTAATATAACCCCAAAAAGATAATGTCAAATTAAAGGTAAAAATCAGCTTTGGTAAATCAAAGAAAACAAATGATTACTATAATAATAATAAAATTAATGAAAAAATAAATTATTCCCTTTACATTACTTATACGTTGTTTTTAATTACAATTAGTATCTTAAAAATTCACAGTCGATGAACTTTTAGAGGTAGTTAAGTACAAAGTCCATAAATATAAAGGTCCAGCTACAATTAGTTGTAGGGGTTGAAAATGAAATACATACATTAAACTGTTCGATGCGTAGAGCTCTAAATTTCGTGCTGTTATATGTCTAAGCTGTGAAGGCTTCTAGTTTGTGTTGTTTTTTTTTCTTTTCAGTCGCGTGGAGACGAGGCAGCATTGCCTCATGGTGGCGGCGCCATTAGCCCTCTAACAGCTGACAAGTGATGAACGGCCTGGGGAATCAGCTGCATCATATCGTTAGGAGCTGAACGGCCCTCACAGTCAACCGCCCTTCACCCGCGTAGATCTGATAGGGACGGTCGTATTTACACGGGGGATATGACAGAGGACATATTTCTCCGCTAGTATCGTAACATAGAACGACACTTTCCATTTCAGCACTTGTAGACAATTTGCATATCTTCAAATTGTTGATAATCCTTAGTCATTTACCTAGTGCTGTACGCTACATGTTTACAACAGATGTAATGTGATGGCCACCTGAACTTTTTGTTGTCATGACTTTTTTATTAAAATTTGAAGAAGGGAATGAATAATCTTGATACAAGAGCCTGACCAACTTTTTATAAGAATTTACAACATGTAAAAGGGCTATAAACTAAACTAATTATTAGAAAATTCGCCAAGGATCTGTGATCGTCAAAATGTCTTAAGTTTGATTCAAGGAAGCAATGGAATGCACGGGAAGAGAGTAAGCCGAAACAAAAGGGATATTATACAAATTCTTTCCCCATTTTTCGTATTTTTTTAAAAATATAATGTTTCAAGAATAGAGGAAACATGATATTAAAAAAAAATACGAAAAATGGGGAAAGAATGGCATCCAATTCTCTTAATATAAAGTAATGCACAATTGATGTATGAACTTAATATAAATTGAATATAGAACCAAAGTCACATTATAAAAACGGTTATAAAAGCATTCTTATTACAGTTCTGCAAGTACATGAACATAATTTAAAGTCTAAATATTAACCTCCAATAAGCTATAGTCTTATTATAAAGACTATGATTTCTTAGGGTTAATTCAAAATATGGAGTGGGTATTTCAAAGAAGGGCTGAAAAGAGGAGCGATACTACTTCGCAACTAACTCGATTGAAAATTGGGTAACGTTGTGGGCCGAGAGATTGGATGCAGATGCAAGCGATTTGCAGTTATTAGATGCAGTGTAGATACAGTGTATGCAGTCAGAATGATAGCGATGAAGAGAAGGCGGCAGATGAACACTTGGAAATGAGCGATGCGTACAACGTGTGAGACTCAGGAGTGAGGGCCTCGCGTCCGCTGGAATGTGAACGAGGAAACGTCAGACTGGAGCTAATTAGGACATGCAAGTTTAGTCATTCGGAGGGCCAGTAAGTACCCCAGCAGCTAATGAGCATTTGATGGCTGAGATCGTGTGTCAGAGGACTGACAGTGGTCAGCGAGTCCATATTGTCCATCGTGTATATGGTTGCCAAACTACTGGCTGGATTAGAATCTGGAAGATATTTATCGATGCCAGGCAAATAATTAATAATTAACAAACAAGTGGATGTACGAATACATTCAACTTTCTCCTTAGAATTCGTAAAAATAGGCTCACGTGGACCGACAATTGAGTCCTTTGTCCTTCAACAACCCTGATGAATATATTGAAAACTGGCCATATTCAATCGTGTATATGGTTGCCAAACTACTGGCTGGGTTAGAATCGTGAAGATATTTATCGATGCCTGGTGAATTCGAAAGCATTAACAAACAAATGCATGAACGAAAACATCCAGCTTTCTCCTTAGAATTCGTAAAGGTTGGCACACGTGGACCGACGACTGACTCCTTCGTCCTTCAACAACCCGGATGAATATATTGAAAACTGGCCATATTCAATCGTGTAGATGGTTGCCAATCTACTAGCTAGATTAGAATCTGGATGATATTTATCGATGCCTAGTGAATTCGAAAGCATTAACAAACAAGTACATGTCCGAAAACATCCAACTTTCTCCTTAGAATTCGTAAAAATAGGCTCACGTGGACCGACAATTGAGTCCTTCGCCCTTCAAGAGCCCTGATGAATATATTGAAAACTGGCCATAATCACTACTATTTATTTTAAACTGGTCAGATAAATGTAAAATAATCAAGTCACAACACTAACTGGGTATTATTATATTTTTTTGTAATAACATTTCGGTTTAAACTTGTAAGTCATAATCAGAGCTGAAATCAAACACCGGAATATTTGACAAGGATCATATAATATAATAAATTAAAGTATAAATATAAAACAAAAGGAAGTATAAGTAAAATTGAAATCTCAATAAATTTCATTAATTTTCGATCATTTTGATGTATAAAGGCCAATAAACAACATAGTGGTCGGTTATTTTCAGTTCCATTTTAAGCATTTCACAATTTCTTCACCCTTTTTTATTTATTTGATAACAGCTTAATGAAAACGTATATATCTATTTCATTTTGGTAAATATAGTGGTCGGTTTACTGGGTTAACATAAATAATTTAGTATTAGATGATTTTAGTTATGGTTCGGTCAATGTAGATCCAAAAAAATACAAATTAAAAAAAAAAAATTATTTCTTTTAAAGATTATCTGCCAACATTTCGGCTTACATTGTAAGCCGTCACCAGGGCTGCCTATCATGAAGACGAGATAGGACGTCCTGTCCCTAAGTTCACATTTGCGTGACTAAATAGTATAAAAAATCTAATTTCCTGACATTTGTTTTTTAAAAATTCCATGTAAAGAAAGATATTTAGGAATGTAACTCAAACTTGCGAAGTACTTCCTCATCTCTTCCTTCTCGGCTAATCTCTTAGTGCAAAATAGGCCAGTGTTTCGGCTAGAGTGTAAAATAAATACTATTTCATTTGCTGTTGAGAATCATCTGGGTTGAAATAAAACACCTGATTCTTTAATGAGGATTACAAAATATATTAATTACATTATGACTATAAAGATATAACGATGATTATTAATAAAAATTTAGATTGCAGCTTGTTGCAATCTTTTCCAATCAAATGAGTACAAAAACCCGTCAACAACACTCTGGTCGGTTCATTTCAGTTTCTTTTGAAGTACTTCCATCTATCCCTTCTCTTGCCTGCTCTTAATTCCTTTTCTTTGATCTTCCGGTGCCCTTCCCTACTCCTATAATTCACTTCATTTGTCATTTTAGATGTGACATTCCCATCTACCACAGAGATACTTCTCAACAACACCAGACACTTTTAACTAATTACAGTTAGCTCAGAATATATTTATTTTTGCTGTATTTAATTATTAGACTATATTTCAACGCTCCTCCCTCTTTTCTTTTATATTATATATATTTATAATAAAAACATTATAAATATTATCTTTTTGTGGTATTTAATCCCACGCAAATTTTAACAACTTTTAGTGCAAGGGAACAGCATAAAAAATCTAACTGTCCCAGCGAGGACTCGAACCTGGGTCTCCTGCTATCCGGGCCGGTGCATTTTCCACTTATGCTACTGGGACATGTCTGATAACTTATTAAATTCCCAGCATACTAGCGAGAGTCTGAACCTCCGAGGCAGACTACTATATCGTCTTATGCTCGGAGAAGCTGACATTGTCAAGCTGTTTAAATGACTCTCGTTATTTACTTTTAAATTCTAAGGTCTCGACACTAGTGCGGGGAATTTAATAACTTATCAGACTTGTCTCAGTAGCATAAATTGAAAATGCACCGGCCCAGATAGCAGGAGACCCAGGTTCGAGTCCTGGCTGGGACAGTTAGATTTTTTATTCTGCTCCCATGCACTAAAAATTGTTAAAAACCTTATATTTTATAGGTAAAGTTATATTTTCAATTGTATGTTGTTGTTTTTTCTTTATTGTGAATATATTCTGACCAAAAACAAAAGCATATACTTAGAGTTCCAATTATCTGTACATAATTATATATGTGTGTGTGTGTGTGTGTTTACATATTTCGATATTTTAATCATGAATAATTAACATCGCTAATTACAATACAGAAAAGTGTAATAAAAATAAAAAACCTGTAATTATTTGGTAATTTATGATAACTTATACTGTAAACCGAAAAATAATACTTTATATTCTTTCTTTTTTTGGCGCATTTATTTTGCATTTATTTTTTGGCAAAGCCAGGTCCATTTTAAAATCGAAGAAGATCAAATTTTTATTTGAAACTATCTTTATAAACAAGAGAACTCTTAGTTCTTAGTTAGCAAACTTAGTGCACGTCTCCTAAGAGTTGAGATATGTCCGGACTTCCATCTAGGACATATGTCTTTTTGTAAGCGATTGTAAGGTGCATAGGTGATTTTACTTCGAATGATTCTCTTAAAGAGATCCTGCACGACAAGTAGACAGTGTATACGCTGCAAGAGCAGGAGTTAAAGGTAATTCGTTTTGAGTTACCAGCTCCTTCTACACCGCTCTGTTTCCCAACAAGATTACCAAAGGAATTCCTCCAGATTAGCTGGGCGGCGTTAAGGGTCCATTGTCAGGTTCAGTTATTTCTAGAGCGGAAGCGGCCTCCTCCACTAATTACTCTCTCATCATTTTACTTTTATGGTACAAAATGAGGGTGGTATTTGAAGATTATGAGGGATTATCCCTTATCATCTCCCCAGTGAGCGGCTGCTAAATATACTCCGCGTGGGTATTATTAGCTGAGATACGAAGAAATAACTGGGACATGGATTGTGTCAGAGGACGGCTTGCTTGTGTCAGGGCGGGGGGATCAAGCTTTGGAGCAATATACATAAAGCGAATTTCTTCATAATGGTGGGTGAATTTATCCTGTTAATCGAGCGACATTGTATGTGTACTGTAAGCTATGATACTGAAGCTTTACATTCATTTCCAGCGAATTCGAAAATAATTGCATTCATTCCGAAACGTTAATTCACATGGATTTCATAATAAATTTCTTGAACAAACACACACACACACACGTGTATATAATTGATAGATTAAGTTTGTTATGTGACAAGATTAGTCTGGCGGGAGTTTGGGTTTACCAGTATCATCAAGGTAGATAAAAAAAGTTTTTATAAACGTAGCGGAAATAATTTTTTGTTAGGATGATACTCCCTATACAGATTTGTTTATTGATATAGAAAGATATATTAATAAAAGTAATAGTTTTAAACATATTTTTTGACAGTCTAATTTATTATAAAATTCTAAAACACAAAGAGAATTATTGAAGTGATATAAATACTCTTTGGGGTACAAAAGGTGAATATATTAATCCTTTAAATCCTATAATAAATTTCTTTTTTCTCTTTGTTTTTAGATACGTCCTAATTGCCTCAATGGGTTTACTAACTAAATTCCACATGCTAGGGATGCTATAAAGCAAAAAAACATATATATACTAAGCCCGAAGTACATTCTCAACCATTCCTTCCTTGAAAAATCCCTTGCGTCAAGTGTTTAATAAAAATAGAGTTCGTATATAAGACTATATCACACTAAAAAATACTAAATTTGGCACATATTCATTAACGAAATTAGCCCTTTAAGCTTAACCAACGAAACTCTATATAGTACCGTATTATTCAATCAAAATATTAAAATAATATTTATAAGTTTACTGCAGAGTCTAGGTATGAATTTAATAAAAAAAATGCAGATATAAGTTACGTTTCATTACTTGAAATTCCTCGCCAAAACTCCACCCTTCGCCTTTTCTTGTCAGTATTGATCATTATTAAACTTTTGAATACTATATAAAATTATTGACGTGACATGGAATTCTGTGTAGAATCAAATTGGTTACCAGGTTAGCGGAAGATACTCGTATGGGTCTGTTAAGCTTGGTGCTGCCCTACTTGCTATGCTCCTTCAATAGTAGTTAACTATGTACCTTGGGGGATCGTAGAGGGTATTTGTAGAAATCTGTCACCCTCACCATGAACGCATTTATGTATTGATACATTTATTTATGCTGTTTTCACAAAATGTTTATCCTCTAGACCTTTATTTTCACATTTAAGGTTACATGGAAATGAAGTGTTATTTATTTATTTATCTACCTTCTATATCAGTTGGAGGTTTCCCACTTGACTCCATCAGTCGAAAACGGTCGAGTGGGTATGGGTGTCAGTTCTCGGAACTCTCCTCCACAAGAAGTGTACGCCGCTCTGTCAATGTTGTGATCCACCGACAATACGGTGGTGATCAGTACTAAGAATTTCTGTTGGGAGTTGCTGGTGTCGCCATACCTCCTTCTAGAAGCCATCATTCGAACTGACACCCTAGAAGTAGGCATTCCTTAAAGAATTAGAGCTTTCACGAACGAAGTTCTACTGCTTTGCTACGATACATCATTTGGTCCACACGATCCAGAAGTTGGTTCACTCCTACACATCACTTTGTCTGTTCATAATTACAAATAATTTACCATTTTTTTTCTTAATTTCTAGCAAGTTTCTCAGTAAAAAATCTAAGCAATTCAGGTTGATACCATTACGCAACTCTTGAAAAATGTTAATATATATATATATATATGTGTGTGTGTGTGTGTGTGTGTGTGTGTGTGTGTGTGTGTGTGTGTGTGTGTGTGTGTGTGTGTGTGTGTGTGTGTGTGTGTGTNAAAACTGATAGTATATATACATATGTATATATATGTTGTACTCGCTCCAACATCCGCAATTTTTAAGTCGGTATTTTACTTTTTCTTATTTTTTCTTATTTTTATTTTTTTCAAACCTTTGGTGGATAAGACCGTTAATGACTACAATCCAACCCAATTACGCCACCGGGACAGCCAGATAAGTTATTAAATTTCCAGCACTAGTGTCGAGAGTCTAACTAGTGCTGGGAATTTAATAACTTTTCTGCCCGTCCCGGTGGCATAAACGGATAACGCACTTGCCCGGATAGCAGGAGATCCAGGTTCGAGTCCTGGCTGGGACAGTTAGATTTTTTATTCTATTCCCTTGCACTAAAAATTGAAATAATTCTTCGTTCATGTGGTCGACGGCTTTTAAATAATATTTTCTTATTTCCTCCTATATACATATATTTTTAATGAAACACGGAAAATCTTCTTGGATTAGGCAGCTAATTGATGCTTTAGACTTTTGGTTAATTGTGAGTGAAATAAATTGAAATATAATCTAATATATAATGAAAGAAGTTAGGTTCCCTAATGAATATATAATTACTATATCTGTAGGATTCTGTGTTTATGGTTTTATTGTAAATAATGGTCATTACGATGTGAAACAGCAATTGATGACGTATTCCTATTGGTATAGTGATTAAATATAGTCAACAGTGAATTTTAATTAAATTATTTAATTTTTTTAGTATATGTTACTTTATAATTTGAAAAACAAAATAATAGTATGATTGTAAAATAATCCAATTTAGCAGTATATTTAACATAGCTGTAAACCCATTATTATTTCATTATAATAAGTAGTTATATCATTACAAATAATTATTACTATAACAACAACTAATAGGTAATTACCAATAAGAATGGAAATTCCCCTCTTTTTTTCTTCTTTTTTTTTAATTATTGAACCTATATTATCGAGTCTCTAGTGCTAGAGACGTGTCAAAGAAATTTGAAGTCAAAGAATTAAAAAAATTTTATTTTTAAAAATATTTTGTAATACATATAAAAATATGATGAATAAATAAATGCAATATAAATAAATTTAAATTACAGTTAATTTCAGTGGCTTAAGTTTTTCCATCCAAAAGACACAAACTAGAAATAAATAAAGTGATAAATTTCGATCTTTTTTTTTACATTTATTGTAAAATTTCTTCTCTTGAGTATTTCTATAAGCCATACAGCATACAATATAAGATATTTTCTTGGTAGATAAAAAGTAACTTTCACTCGTTGGATGCAAGTAGAATTCTAAATATACTACGCTGACAAAAAACAGCCTTGGGATATACATTTGGGGACACAGACATTAAGTCTTTTGACGGAGAGGATACGAGCTTACTGGGAGATAAGGAGTTGATAGCGAGCTCGGGGAATGGGGTCAACAGGGTTTCTCGGCTAACGGTGCGATCGGAGGCATGTCCACCGGCTCCTGCGCCTCGCGGATAGTGGAGGGAGAGCAGAGGAGAGTGAGAGGACGAGTAAGTTGGGGGGGTTATGTGACCCCTGAAGGGTCGTAGGGCTGAAATTCGGGGGGGGGGGACTGTGAAGGATTGTCTCGGAGGAAATGTAAAGAATGGTTTAAGAAACAGTCAATGTGAAATAGAGGATGAAGCTGGTTGTATGGAGTGAGATGCATCGCGACACAAGAGTGTGATGAACTATGATGAACGTAAAAACATACAAAAATCTGTTAAATGTGTTTGGATCGCTCATTAGGGCGGGGAATGGAAGGAAAAGATAAAAGATCTGATTTAGGAGGTATGTGTTAATGAATAACGACGTAAAATGATTTAAATGAAAAATATTTACTACCGTGAATCTGATTAAGACTGCATACAATAACATTAGATGGAAAGAGAAATGATAGAACTAGGATAGTTGGAGGTTTCTCACTAATAGAAGAGCCGAAAGAGGAAAGCGATAACAGATGTAGGGCGTGTGAACTTGTCACAAGGTTGTTTATAAGGTATGATAACGATGGTAGACTGATAAGGCCTTCGAAATAGGCCGAGTATCAGTCTGTTGGTGATAATAAAAAAGTGGTATTGTTTAAATAGTATCCAATATTTTTTACTTTACGTTAAATATGGACAGAAATATAACAATTATATAATAATATCATAAGGGATAAAAAAAACAGCTAAACTTCGCTCGGTCATAATGATATTTATTAAGGCTGAGCGCGTTCTAGACCCAATTTCTCATCTTCAGTGCCCAGGTATCTTTCAGACGAGAGTCTAGTATTAGAGTCCATTACTTGACTCTCTTCTGAAACATTCCTGGGCTCTGAAGATGGGAAAATGAGGCTCGAAAGCGCCCAGTTTTATTAATTAAATAAATAGCATCATCACCGAGCGAAAACAGTTAACAGTTTTTTTTATATCTCATAATTGTACAGCTTCGCCCCGGTTCATTCAAATTTTAATAATTTTTTTTTTTTTTGCTTCAAGCCGAAAAGGGCATTGGGCAAAAAAGGTTAGATAATTTAAGTTCCTTTTAGCTGATTCAGTCTGATTGCAAAGTGAAGTAGTGGGAGCCGATAAATTCGTCAAGCTAAAATCTTAAATACATTCCTCCACGTTATAAACAATAAAGTTTTTTTCTTTTCCCGGCTTCGGGGCTTGATCTGAACCCCAAGGCCGACGGCCTAAGGGGATATTTGAAATTTGTCGTTTCACTGTACGTGAACGGTGTATGGGAGTGAGTTGTGAAATTTTGCTTAGGGAAGAGAATTGTATGACGTACTTCAGAAAGAGGTCGCCATTGTATTCTAATTGAACTATACTGAATATAATAAATTAAATTAATTATTAAACTTTCACTTATTAAAATACATCGCTCTGTTATCGCCGGTGACGTCAATCTAGAAATAACGAAGAAACGAATATCATGATCACTTTATTTTAAATTGTTTATTTATGTAAAATTGTTACTAGTATACTAGGATTATATTTACGTGTTTTTTGAATGTGTAGACACACACACATACACATATATTGATTTTTTTTACGTTTTTTTAATGATACATTAAAAGAAAATCCTTCAGGTAGAAAAAAGTGTGTGAAAAGTGAGCTAGCCTAGCAGCAAAAAGACTTGTTTGGAAGTAGAAGACTCTAGCTTAATTGTAACAATCTTTAAAATAATGCTTAATGAACGGTTATGAACTTATAATTTTAAATAATTTTTTAAAATTGGATTTTAAACATTTTAGTCATATTTTTCTCTTTTAATGTTTCAAAATAATTATTTTTAGTAGCAGCCTATTAATGATTAATCTTCCTTTTGTCCATTCTCTGGTTCTTCTCACCTCATTCTAGACCGATTTTACCCCATCGGTGGAACTCATCCAACGGTTTGCATAAACATTTGTGACTACTTCTAAGAAAAATTTTAATTTAAGTGAAGAATCGAAAAAAAAAAAATTCTTTATGTGATGACAAAGAACAACCTACATGGTTAGCTTTCCTTTACTTAAAGTAAATCAGTTGACGTCACTACTATGACGCAATTTGAGCTGATGTGGCATACATAACATGTGTTGACATGTGACATGTTGCTCGTTGTATTTATGGACGCGATAACATTGGTGTTTATCAGGATATTAGCCAACCAATGAGTCTTGCAACGATTGAGATGGCGACAAATATTGCCTTCGTGAGATCTATTGCTGCGGGAGTTGCAATGTTCGCGGGGGTGACAACTGCAATATGTATCGTGTGATTTATCGTCAAGACTGTTCAAGGTTGTGGAGGGAGGGGAGGGGGGGAGAGTGTTTCATGTAATATAGTTTGAATCAAAGCGCATGCGCGAATAAGATTTATAAAAGTAATGGGTAATTTTGATTTCAACTTGAAGGAACATTATGTAGGTTGAATTTAATGGTATATACTTTAAATGTTTTTATTCAAAGAGATCTTTTTTTTTTTCCATAGCTAATATTTAAATTTAATAATTTTCAAAAGTTTGAACCAGCTCATATGGTGATTTCCCAATCAAATGTATGGTCCTTATAGTATATATGTATGTATGTATAGTGTTGTGTTTGTTGATGCTCTCAAGCCTAGTTTTTACTTATTTGATGAGAAAAAAATGGGGGGACGAGGGGCCTTATTTAATCTAAAGGCAAAAACCTTCAAGATGTAACATTCATGAGAGCTGGGGGAAAACATATCTTATTAAAATCATTATGATAATTGTGGTAAAGTAATCCCACATTTCATTATTTATTTGAATCCTACAGGGAGCTAGAAAATTTGTCCAACTCCCAGTATGATTCAAATACATATCTTATCATTTCATATTATTCCATCCATAAAAGTGATTATTTAAATATAGTTCTAAAAATAAATTAAATATGTCAGGATTAAGCCAGTTTTGACCCTATGGGTAATCATTTAATTAAGAGATTATTTTATTATTAAACCCGATAGGGGATAGATAGAGATTGTACAGGTCAAGCATTACCCATTGTATCATCAAATATATGAAGAACAAGAAAATGTAAATAAATCAAGAAAAATAAAATGTAAATTCAAGTGAGAATTTTAAATCAGGAAAGTTTAGTCCAGCCATACTACCTCAGTGGAGAGGCATTAAGGCAATATTGTTACCACAATGTATAAATACCTATGACACAATTCTTGGTGTGTTAAAACTATGATACTGAACTTGATGTATATTGATACTGTCAACCCTGTGAACCTTAGGCCTCTTCGATTAGGCGGGTGAAAATGGAGCAACGTACATAATAAAACTAATTTGTTTGTAAACTAAGATAACAAAAGATCGTTTGCATGATTATTACATGCCCCAGTCATAGCCAACCACCCTTTTATCTTCAGAAGGATCCCTTGCATTTGTATGATCTTTAAAAAGAGTTTTGTGGACTTTGGCAGCATTATAAACATGCTCTGCAACATCCATAGAGATCTTATTAGGCCTTACTCTTCTATATTATGACTACAAATTGAGGTCATTTGTGTTTCACGAAGGATAGAATATATGGTGATGAAGTTTAGTGACTATAACAGACACATTAGGAACCCAGCAAACTTAAGGATCTGATTAATCATATTAATGAGTGATGGATTATACTGAAAAATAATACTTGGTTAAAAAATTGTTTAACCATTAAGTGATTGTAATTATAATATTAAAACAATAGAGCTCGGATTTTACTCTAACACTTGGTTCGGCTTCACTGAAGAGATTATTAATATTTAAAATATGTGAACTAAAAATTTGACTTGACCCTTGATTAGAAATATTTTTCAAGCAACCATCCTTTTCATTAAAATGTTACAGGACTTGGTACTCAACTTTAAAACTATTAATTAAATATGCGCAAAATTATATAGTAGTAAATGTCTTAAATTTTCATTTAAAAGTTTTTTCATTTAAAGCTTACAAAATTATTATTTCACTAAAGAGTTATTCAATTATTATTTAGTGTTCGTCATGTGGCTGCAGAAAGTTTTATAATGAAGATGTACAGAATTTTTAAATTTAATCAANGGGGGGGGGGGGGAAATTTGATGAGAGCCAACATTAATTATCTTGGTTCAGAGTTTTTTTTAAGATCTACCGCTAGCAAAATAAATCTGACCAATCACATATTCTATTTCAAACAGGAGTCGACATTTTCTCATTTTATTTTACATGGGTCGTCAAACCCAAATTTCTCTGTGAAATAACGACTTGCAGTGTCTGAATTTTACTCTGTGTTTTCATAGCATTTCTGAAAAAGTTTTGCTTCTGAGTATTTCTTTTATTTTAACAATATTGACGCTATTGCCTTAGAATCGAGTAAATTAGGAAAGTGTCTCTTTTTTTATTTCAATCGTTGGGAAATATAATTTCATTTAAGCTTATATTCCATTATCCTTCCGGTTAAATTTAAAACAAAGGAAAAAATAACTTTGGTATTTAATCTTCTTTTGGTATTTAATTCGTTAATAGATGAAATCATTCTAGGGGGAGGAATGTTTACCAAATTTACAAAGCTAACGGTTTACCAAGATTTACCAAATTGTAAATACTTTCTTTACAAGCCATTACAGTAAAATATTACAGAAAGTAATAAATGTTATATGTATTTTATTAAGATTAATTTAATATGACGTTTTTACGAAAATAGTATATCAAATGAAATAAGTGAATTTAGTTTAAAATATAGGAGTGGCCCTATTTTTTAAATTTATAAAAACCCAATTAGATATTTGGGCTTTTTTTCATAAATCTATCGATGTCATTCGTATCGAATAAGAAGAAATGGGGATTTCATGGAAGAATGCAATTTATAATAGCAGTATGTCCTGCAATTTTAAAGGAATACAGTTAGAGCAATTATCATGCAATATCTATGCTTGCCGGCTTGTACAAGTGAGTTTGTTAGTGGTTCCGCTAGAGGGCGGGGTAATGCACTTCCTTATCTATTTGCTCGCCCTTTTCAACCCTCTATCCATGTTATTCCTCTTACGATCCTTTCCCACTCACTTATAGCCAATGCCTCCATACTGAAAATATCTCTTGCTGTTGTCCCCTAACAGTAAGTAACATGTTACTTTCTTATTTCATGTTTTATTGTTACCTTTAGCTGTCAAATTTCCGTTTTATGAATGACCGTTTTATCAAATTAAACATTTCAAAGGATTTTGTTTTAATCCGACTGATTATTAATCAATACTTAATAATCCTTTTGAAGTATTCTTTAAGCATATTAAATCCTCTCCAACTTCTTAAAAAAATTAGTTATTTGTTTAAAAGAAGAAAAATGACAGTGTCGAAAAAAATTCTCGTAATCATAAGGCAATTTTGGGAAAAAATGTTAACAGCCGCTGAAGCAGTTCGAGAATTACCAAATATGTAGGGAAAAATTTAGCAGAACAAACACAAATGGATACTGATGAAGTTCTGCAGGAAGCTGTAGAGCCTAATTCGTTCACAAGTACCTCGAAAGATACTTGTTAGTCGTGATCTACTGTCTGTGGCGAGAGATGTGAGAAGGAGCAGTAGACTGGTTCCTCACGAACTTAGAAAATTTGCACGCGACGATTGTAAACCAAGTTGTCCTGAGCGTTATCTAGCTTTCATCAATCGAAAATGAGTTTTATTCCAACAAGATAATGCTCGTCCTCACACTTCCCAGCTAGCCGAAAGTAAAAAGTTTAAAGAATTTCATTGGTTCGAACTTCTGTCTCATCCACCATATAGTACAGACCTCGAACCATCGGATTACTAATTAAAGTAATGGTTTCAAACCATGGCCCATTGTTTCAAGGGAAAAATGTTATTTATTTTGCGGAAGTTAAAATTTCGGTCAAGTTTAAGTAGTTTTTTGACAGCCATCCAAAGGAATGTTATCAATGGACCTTTTAGAGTATTAAATGCAATTTAAAATTATATATAAGCTGTTTCGAGGAATTTCGGCTAGTCGCCGTAACTAAGGTAGGTTACTATTCTCTCTCTCTGTCTATTATCAAGCATTTGTTGAACACATTGCCTCTGCTAGGTTATATTAAACCTTCATTAAGTTACATAAATGCAGACACTACATCATATACGTGATTAATTGTTGATAAAATTGTTAACCATATTTTTATTTTTAGAACTGGTTTTGATTGTAGTTTTCTAATATTATACCCCTATTTACGGCTAGAAAAGTTTTAGAAATACAATATTTATAGCTTTAAATATTATAATCGATGCCTTGGCTATGGTAATAAGGCCTTTGACCATTATAGCTCTCAGCTGTAATTTAAAAAATACGTGGGCGAATAAGTATTTTTTCATCCGACCGTCATTCGTTTCTACTCAATCCCATATCCTCTGATGTGTGTGAATACTGTTATATAAGAATTCCAGGTATTTTTCAATGAAAAGTGATGTGGTTTTAAGAGGAAATGAATCTTGGCGTACTAAGAACTCTAAGAAGAGTACTAACAAGGCAGTACTTCAATGCTGCTAGTGGCTAAATAAAGTTTCACATGTCGTTCGTATCTAGTTATTTGAGGAGAGTGAAGAATTGGTGCTGAGAATGTGAGAGGCAGGAGACGAATGTGAGACCGGTAAGTCAGTAACTGAAAGGGAGGAGTGTATGGGGCGGAAATGACGTCATAGAACGGCTATAAACCCTTTATATGTGTTTTATTTAGCTCTTAGAACGAGCTATTCCTCTTCTGACGTAGCTCTATGTCACAACTAGGGAGAGAGCTCCAGAGGTATGAGGGTCATCATTTAACAACCATCAGAATACAGAACATCCTCGAAACATCAGGATGTTCTCCAGAGACCCTATTTAAAACACATGTAGCTTACCTAAAAATACACTTTAATTTTAGGCCAATATATATTATTTATTTGTTACGAAAATGATTTAAAGACTTTTATTTTAAATAAGCTTTATTTTAATTTACTGATTAAAGTAAATCAACTCCAAGGACTTATAATTATAAGTTAATTTTATTGTAAAAAAATAATTGGTGAGTTAACGAATGGTAAAAAGTCAGATATTGAAACCGGGTACTGAATGAAAAACTTTTTATTTACAACCTTCTATTGGACATTTTTACCGTTAGATACAACTCGTCCCTTTCTATTCGAAGCTACTAATGAGCTACTAATTATTTATTGATAAATGATCACATATTGTTGTCAGCTCTAGAATTAAGTACACAATTTAATAATTGTATTTCTACCAATAACAAGTCGATATTTGAAAAATAATTTGGCCTCTCAATATATGTCCGAGAACAGGGAGGATTTTTCTGTATCTCTACTAGCTATAGGAATTATTTCAGCAAATATGTTTCATGTTAGTTCTGTTATCTTTTCACTCATCAGATCTCGTGTGAAGGCAGAATGAGTTGTGGCGCTTCCGATGCAAGAACTGACTCTATCAGCGGGGTAAATAAAGAACTCCTGATGGAGAGCGATACTGATTCTGCTGGTGTCATGTCTGAAGAATGCAGCTGTGAGCCTCATGTTGTCAGAACTGTTCTGCGCGGCTCAGCTGTCTGCGCAGGCATCAGGAACTCTTCACTGTTCTGCTGCGCTTGCAACGGCGGGACATGTCGCTATCTAACGGGCAGGAAGATATTCCTCTATTGCCATGAGTTTCCAATGGATCTTGAGAAACCTCTCAGTATTTAGTAGAGAATTTGTTTGTTTGTTCTCAAACAAATTCTCTACTGGTAATCTCTATGTATTGCTTATTTGTACATGGAACATGTACAAACATTCTCCACTTCAACTAACAGTATTTAATTTCAAATTAGCTTTTCAATTTAGCTCCTTAGTTAAAAAAAAGCTTCATATTTGAAAATACTTTATTAGTTTTCTAAAATGTTGATCCGTCCATGTCATTATTAGTGGATTACATACGAATAGAAGTTGAAAATAACAGCAAATTCCTCAAGGTGAATGTAAATACAAGTAGTGTTATTGAAATTATGATTCTAAACCAATAGCACAAGTAAAATCATTCATATAATAATAATAATAATAAATAATATTTGTAGTAACATTTATCTTCCAACAGATTATGTTTCACACGAACAAGTATTGTTAATATATTAACAGAAAACAGTTTACTTGAGTGATGAAAAAAAAAAAAAATTTTTCCTACTTCCTTTTCTTTAAGCTTATTTAAGGATATTACTATCACAAATTTTTATTTTTAATATATTTGTTTAAAGAGTTTGTATATTGTTTTATTATTACTAATTAAATATGAGAAGCCAAGGAACATGTAAATGTTATTTAGCAAGTTTTAAAGATGCATTTCTAAAATTTATATAGGGAAAATTAATTGTTGAATTGTTTCCCAGAAAGAATGTTTAAAGAAAATGTATATGTTATAGATAGATATTACATTGTTCTCTTCGTCTGATTTTTGGAAATGGGATGAACTTCGTAGATAATTTTCATTTGAATAAATATCATACATATAATTTATGACAGAATAAATAATTTTTTATCTAACAAGGAACAGGACCTATAGACTTTTATGGATTTTTTAGTTATCCGCTATAAATAGAATACTTAATTATTAAAAAATGGTTGATTAAGTGTAAAATTACCTCTTCCGTATTCCTTTCCCCTTTGACAAGAGTGATACACAATCAAAACTGTTTTACTAAATTGGAACTGATATTTTCGCCCAAAATTGACTTTTAGACAAAGTACAATAGCCTGAGCAGTTTCTCAATTTGCTTTGAAGAATCCTCAGGAGCCGCTCAGAAAAACCCAACACATCCAAACCTTGACACTCGAAGGAATTCTATAGTAGAGTTTAGTGTCAAAAGCTCTTTTTATTTTTTTTAGAATGCTGTTAATATTTATTTCATTTTCCACATTAACATTTTTATTTCTTGCGGAAATCCAATGAATGCCCACAAGATTTTTAAAAATATGCTAATTAATGCCCCCTTATATTAATTCTACCAATATATAAAGAATTATAGGCAAAATAGGAATTTCTTCCTTTAAAATTTTTCATTTCATTCATTCTTTTTAGTTACAATTCTTCTTTTCCCGTTCTTTCGTTCATTAGCTGTTAGTTATTGTTTGCTTTATTATTATAATTTTTTGTTAATTGTATATTGTAATCAACTAATGTAATTATTTACTATACATGTACATTGCATACAATATTAGTATGGTATGTACAGATTAAACTCCCTCATGGCAGGGTTACTGTCATGAGGGAAAAAAATGGTACCGGTGAAAATAGCTTGATATTTCCGCATTGTCAATATTGAGCAAGTAAATAGAAAACTTCTGTCGTGCAGAAAGACAGATTTTTTTTTTCATTATAAATGTTCTCTAAATCTCAAAAATTTACGTATAATGGTAAATATTCATAATTGACAACCACCACTACAAATATGAAAAATAATTAATTTAAAAATTTTTTAATTATACTTTTCATTAAATTAACATTTTTTATTTATTTTTTCAACTCTGCAATTATTTGAATGCCCTCAAAGGGAATTTTTATATAGAACTGTAAAATCTATTGTTATTGTAATCAATGTTAGGTCTATATAGTTATGGCCCGCGAATAGATCTCTGCAGAACGACACAGGATAGATTTAGTAGGCCTATCTCTCTTTTATTTATAATAACTATTATTTTGAAACTCTAAAATATTTTGGTGTGTGACTTGCATCATGACATAAATAACTCAAAGATTTGAACTTAATTTTTCACCTAGCATAAAAATCAAGTGTTTGATTTTATTGTCATAATCGCATTTTAATAAACTATTAGATTATTCTTGGTTATCCCATTTCACATCAGCTGACGATTGCTTCAACATGAAAGAGTATTACTTCATCGGGTTACGACCCATCTGAGAAAAATAAAACGAATTTCACCAATACAAAGCAAGGAACCGCAAATTCCTCTCCCAGACCACGAGGAATGTGAGGTCATAGGTGATCTTGAAGATGAAGATACACAACAGCGAAGACCTCAATCATTCAGACTATACTATATAAATATTAATAGAATTTAGCAACTGCTTAAGACCTACAAGCAGTCAGGGGGTTTGGAATATCAGTTTCCAGCCAGTGCTTATTCGAACTGCATTACTAAATGTTACTTAATTTAACTGCAAATAAATCCATCACTTCTGAGCTTAGGTAGATAAACGTTCCAAACTCACTCCAGCTTTCCATCCACAACAATAATTTTGTGCATGCTCTTCAGTTTCTGATAAAGCTAATTAATTCAGAATTTGCTTGTGAAAATTTTTTGAAATTAAAGGAATATTAAGTTATGAAAAATTGTGATCATCTCATAAATCGTTTATATATTAAATGAAAGCTGTCCAAAGTAGGTTCTACGGGCAATTTTAGAAGGCCAATTTGTTTTATGAAACACTAAAATGGCCATCACTTAGGGGGTTGTAATAAAATGGAAGAGGAGTGGGGTAGCCCTCACCCATTGCAGCTATATTAGTACAGTTCATTCTTTATATGACTTTTCCTTTAAAATATTATATTATATATAATATTTTAAGAGTAAAAAATAACATTTTACACCTATCATATTCTCTAAACTTTTATAACTCAAATAATAACAAATAATTATGATTTTACGTGATGAAGTCCTGCTAAACCCCCCTCCTCTCATTTCACTTATCGAATTCCGACCAAAAATGAATAATTTTAAGGAAATTCAAAGAAATACTGAATTTATTTTATACATGAAAATTGGAGTTCACAACTACATTGTAAAATACCTTCTTTTTTTTATAATTTTTTTAAGAACATAAATTTTACAAAATTTAAATTTACAAAAATGTTGTTCAATATTTTTTTCGTTACGCAAATAATAATGAAGATAGTAAAATTACAGCTCTGGTCCCCTAAACTCCCCTTTTCCCCGACTGATTTCCAACATTAAAGAACTTATCTAACCGTTGGTAGAAAGATAACGAATTTAATTAAAATTCATTATTTTAAAGCATGCCGATGCTATAGCGCTTACAGAGGCATATATAATCAGTCACGCAACAGGCCATACAGGCCCAGGGGTAAAATACGTGTTAAGGATTTATTTATTCTAGGCCTACGGAACACTAGAGAAGGCGTGTGATTAGTACACTATTCTTACAGCATGATTTTTTTCCCCATTTAATGAAGAATGGTTCTCAATTAGGGCTGGGTGTTCCATAGGAGGACACCAGGAGTTCTCTGGGTCATTACATACAAAAGCACAGAAAGTAAAAAAAAACAACAGTGGACTGCGAATGTTACTAGAATGAGAGATATCATTTCTCACATGTCAATACTTAAGTGTATATTAATATCTTTGAGATTCGCTCCCATTTTTAAGTACGTAGATGTTTTCTATAATTTCTTCTTTTATTTTGTTTTTATCTAGGACATCATAAGGATTCATAAGGAGTCTTAGAGATCATACGTACTTCTTACCCTCGTTACTTTCTTCAGTTTGTAAAATTAAATTGCTTATATGCTCTTATTTTTGCTATTTTTTATCTGTACGAAATCAGCTAATTTTAATTAAGCTAATAATTTTTATAAGTAAGATATTTGTTCATACATTATTATTGCTCATAATAAATCACATATTTAGATCGAGGAACTAAATCCGAGATTTAATATGCTTCCCATTTAAGAACTATAACTGTCAGTAAAACTTAAAACTACTTTTCCAATAAAGGAAGTAATTATTTATTTATAAGAAGTAGACTATAATAAAAGTTAAAAAAATATTATTTTTTCATGTGGCATTATGATAGATAATATAAAATAAAGCCAGTATATATAAATATTTTATTTTTCAAATACTAATACCCCTTCACTTGTAGGTTCTCACATTCATGATATTTACATTATTCACATTTAATTCAAATTTAAGAATTTAATATTTTTAATTAGCATCAATGTGTAATAAGAGTTTCATCATTTTAATACATTTTAATACCCTTCGTGTATTAAATATTTTCTAATGAAATCGCACAATTTTTCTTAACTTGGATTTGTAATTATGGAAGTAATATATTTTAAACATTTCCCGCTTTCAACTGCCGTAGGATTTAGCTCAAGAGGAAGATGAGGTCACTGGTGCAGAAAGATTTTATCTCCATGGGACTATGGTACAAGGGGGAGGTTATACACTGCTATCTCTACAACTTCAAGTTTCTTTGAGGTTATTATATATATACCGCAAACTAGCAATTTTTTCTTATTTAACTCTTGATTAGTGGATGTATAACTGGGGATATCGTTGCTAAGTTGTATATTTTGTACTATATTTAATAAAATATAGATATAAACAAATAAAAATGTAATTAATAAAAAGATGTATACTCCTTGAATTTGAAAGATACTAAATACTTTTAGAACAAAACTATCTTTGCAATACTAAAAAAATGTAAATAATACAATTTAAGTAAAAATAGTCACGTATGTTTCAAAAAAATCCATCTGAAGAAACATAATATTTTAGTGGTACTGAGAAAAATAATTGAGGTAAATCATTCAGATTCTTTAATAGAGCAATATTATTGAAAAAAATTACTTATATGAATTATTATATGAATAAGAGATATAATCGATAGCAATAATACGTATAATCTCAGGCTTTAGTCTGAGTTGTCTTTTGTAAATATATATTTAAAGTAATATATTATGTAGTCGTGTTTATTGTTGAGATTTCAATTCAACTTCTAATCTAAAATCATTTATTGCAAATCCTGAAGCAGATACGTAAGTTCAGGCAGCACGTGTTCTGGGAAATGATGTACACTAACATTACTTTAAAGTTAAAATAACCTTTTAGATTATTTACTTTGAAGTTGGTTGTTCTAGAAACACTTTAGGTGACGAGGTGAGCCAAGCAACACTCATTTTGTATTGCATACTGAATCAGTATCGAAAATTAGAGTTACTCGGAAATAACTATTAGATTCTTCTAGGCCTGCCCCGCCCCTTCCTCGGAGTTATAAAAGCAGCCAGCGGCCCTTCAGTCAGTGTTAAGTTAGTGTTAGTGAGATCGGTGTTTGGGTTTCCGTGTCAGATCGCGTGCCTCAGAGCGTCGGGCAGGTCGAGGCCCTAGAACTGCATGTGACAGAGAATGTTAAGTGACAGTAATTAGCAAGTGTTCTGAGGCCTCTTTGTAAATAAGCACATTTCATTCATTTGTATGTATTTGCTAAATAGCTTTAAGTAATTTATATCCTCTATTTATTTATTTATTAGGCAGTAGGTTGATTGTTATATATAATTAGAAGGTGCACTTATTTGTTAGCCTATTGGTAGCAGGTGTAGGGTCAATATTTTTTGTACAAAATAAAAATAAAACTTCTTATTTTATATTGAATAAAATGTCTCTAGGACTAAGGGATCTTAAAGTAACAGATTTAAAAAGAGAATTGGATTAACGCGTTATGGATATTTAAGGATCGAAATCAGTACTATAAAAACGCCAATGCTAAGCTCTAATAGAGGCAAAAATCCTGAAAATATTTTTTTTAAAAATATTTTGTAATACATATAAAAATATGATGAATAAATAAATGCAATATAAATAAATTTAAATTACAGTTAATTTCAGTGGCTTAAGTTTTTCCATCCAAAAGACACAAACTAGAAATAAATAAAGTGATAAATTTCGATCTTTTTTTTTACATTTATTGTAAAATTTCTTCTCTTGAGTATTTCTATAAGCCATACAGCATACAATATAAGATATTTTCTTGGTAGATAAAAAGTAACTTTCACTCGTTGGATGCAAGTAGAATTCTAAATATACTACGCTGACAAAAAACAGCCTTGGGATATACATTTGGGGACACAGACATTAAGTCTTTTGACGGAGAGGATACGAGCTTACTGGGAGATAAGGAGTTGATAGCGAGCTCGGGGAATGGGGTCAACAGGGTTTCTCGGCTAACGGTGCGATCGGAGGCATGTCCACCGGCTCCTGCGCCTCGCGGATAGTGGAGGGAGAGCAGAGGAGAGTGAGAGGACGAGTAAGTTGGGGGGGTTATGTGACCCCTGAAGGGTCGTAGGGCTGAAATTCGGGGGGGGGGGACTGTGAAGGATTGTCTCGGAGGAAATGTAAAGAATGGTTTAAGAAACAGTCAATGTGAAATAGAGGATGAAGCTGGTTGTATGGAGTGAGATGCATCGCGACACAAGAGTGTGATGAACTATGATGAACGTAAAAACATACAAAAATCTGTTAAATGTGTTTGGATCGCTCATTAGGGCGGGGAATGGAAGGAAAAGATAAAAGATCTGATTTAGGAGGTATGTGTTAATGAATAACGACGTAAAATGATTTAAATGAAAAATATTTACTACCGTGAATCTGATTANTTTGAACAAGAGGTGGCCTTACATTCCTTATATTCCGCGTGTAATTATTAGTGTTATGCAAATGTTCTGTTCTCTGATGCACATTTAACGCTGATGAAATGCGTGTTTTGTTTGAACAAGAGGTGGCCTTACATTCCTTATATTCCGCGTGTAATTATTAGTGTTATGCAAATGTTCTGTTCTCTGATGTACATTTAACGCAGTTGAAATGCGTGTTTTGTTTGAACAAGAGGTTGGCATGAGTCGGTTCAGAAGCGCTCGGCTCGTTTACTTCAATGGAATTCCTTACATTCTGCATGTAATTATTAGTGTTATGCAACTCCATCTCAAATGTTGTTCTGTTCTCTGATGCACATTTAACGCAGTTGAAATGCGTGTTTTGTTTGAACAAGAGGTGGAAGGAGTCGATGCACAAGCGCTCGGCTCGTTTACTTCAATGGAATTCCTTATATTCCATATATAATTAATTAGTGTTATGCAACTCCATCTCAAACGTTGTTCTGTTCTCTGATGCACATTTAACGCAGTTGAAATGCGTGTTTTGTTTGAACAAGAGGTGGCAGGAGTCGATGCTCAAGCGCTCGGCTCGTTTACTTCAATGGAATTCCTTATATTCCACATATAATTAATTAGTGTTATGCAACTCCATTTCAAACGTTGTACTGTTTTCTGATGCACATTTAACACAGATGAAATGCGTGTTTTGTTTGAACGAGAGGTGGCAGAAATCGTACCAGAAATGCTCATTTTTTTTTTCTCCACAGGAATTCCTTCACTGGAGCCAACAAAACAAGGCGGCAGAAAACACTAGACACAACTTACTGAAATTTATTTCTACTTAAATTTTGTTTTGAAAAACTAAATTTCACCTGCGTGTGCAAATTTTATTTAGCTTTTACCCAGAGGATTAAAATAAAAATTTCAGGCAAATCATAAAGTTTCCTCGGCTATGATAAATTTTACATTCTTTCCCGAGTAAAAAATAATGACAAATAAATCAATTTAGTAATAATACGAATTTCACAATTATCATTCAAAGGAAAATTATTTTACAATCTATTAAATCATTAATTTGCGACAAAAATAGTTAAAATTTGGCTATGGATTAACTTTTAATTCATCAAGAAATTTTCCGAATATTTATAAGTATATAAGTGAATTATATGTAAACAGTGGTTGTTTTTTAGTTTCGCTGAAGTTAGCACTTCATAATCTGGCATATGACTACTTATGGTACTTCTTATTAAAAAAATTATTTTATCTGAATATATAATGAAATTCCGGGATAAATTGATTGTCATTTTTACATCAATATTTCTTAAATTGAATTGCTTTCTTCTTTTATTTATTTTTTAAATTTTTTTATTTTTTTATTTATTTTTTTTTAAATAAATGTATATATATATATATATATGTGTNATATATATAATTTATTCATTTATCTATTTAATTTATTTTTTGTTTGTTTCTTTTTCTTTTCTTTTTTAATTAGTTCATACTCTGAATATTAACCAGCACATTTTACTAGATAAAAAAAAACTTGTAGAAAGTAATTATTAATAAAGTTTTATTCTATTTTTAAATTGGATTGCAAATAATTGAAGATATTTTTGTCTAAAATGTTTTAACTTGAGTGAATACTTCATTTTACACTGCTTAATTTTTTTAAAATGGCTGAACTATGACTTCCTGGGTGACTAGAATATTTTATGAATTTAAAATTATTTTAACGAGTGAAAAATTTTCTTTAATGACAGTTCGGAATATTTAGTTAAACAGTAAATCTCCTCTAAGAGTGGGGGATGATAGAGAGGGGCTTAATGTTTATTTTATGGACAATTGAACACTATGTCATTACTGAGGGTAAGTATTGATTTTCCATAATCTGGTCAATACCATCCTAGACACTGAACTTTTAAAATTTCCCAAAAAGGCTTAAAAATGTTTTACAGAGGAATCAATTTTATTTAATCAGAGAAGTGGATATTCCTCATGTTCTTTGTTATGATACTAGATTATTTTGAATAATTTTATCTCAGACAATGAACTCTAGATGGGTGTCTGACTATTAAAGTTAATGAGCATATAAAACCTCTTATTGTATTGTTCTAATCTTCCTCTTGAAGGAAAAGATATATGAAGGAATTGTTAAATTTATATTACAAAGGTCATAAGATAAATTTTTTCTCAATGTTCGATGGAACACAACAAGCATTTAAATACTCGAAGCCCAAAATGTCTAGCAAAAGCTTGTACCTCTTTATTGAATCTCGAAATTCTAAAATTGTGATTGTGTCTTTACTTTGACACATTTGTCGAGATTTTTCAGAGAAACCAGTAATAGATTAAACGAATATATGCATTAAACAAGTTTCTTATGAAAGTCACATTGCAATTTTTGAAAAAAATAGTCATATCTGCGAATCAATACAAAATAAGTCTAAAATATATTGAAATTTATTTAGGAATAAGTTGTAAAGTGTAAGAACAGTTATTTAAACGGACTTCCAAATAATTTAATCTAACTTCAATAAAATTAAGGAATACAGAGTATCTCTAAAAAAAATTTGATATTTATCGTGTAAATTCTTTAAGATTTTAAAACGTTTAAATAACTTGAAATATTTAATATATATTTTGAAAAAAATATCCCACTGGGGTTGAAAACTTTTAATTATATCTTATATATTTTTTTTTTAAATTCGAAAATTTTCAATTAAATTTTCAAGCTCACAATATTTTATTTAATAAAACAATATAAATACATGTATTCCACATGCCAAAATAAATATTTTAAGCTTAAAAATTTCTGAATGAAAAATAATAAAATTAAAATAAAAGTAATAACCAGCCTAAAAATTTTTTACACACTTCGGTCTTTGAGAAAAAAATGTATTCCTGTAATATATTGAAACCATAAGAAATCTGTACAACGGAATTACTTATGATGCATTCATAGATAGTTCTGTCAATTGTTCTAGAATTTTGTCGGTGTTGTATCTGTAGATATCTTATCTATATAGGAAGAGAGAAGTCCTGTTTTCCAGTGCTTGGCATTTGTCATAGGACATTTAGTCATTTTTTTAAAGATGATTTATCTTAAATTTCTATTAATTTGTGAATAAACAGTTTACTTATAGTATTATATTGAAAATATGTTGTTTTTTTTACTATAACTCATTCGTATTAACTTATTTACTATCCATAAAAATTGTATATTATTGCATTCAATATGTATTTGAACTGCAGAAAATATATATTAATTGTCAGATACTGTTAACTATTTCAGGCAGCTCAAAATGAAATCGTTCTGTTCGAGAGGAGTAGATATTTTAAGATAATGAGTAAAATAATTGGAATGGTAGGTAAAGAGGCAATGGGATTCAAAGAAGGAGAATTAGAAAATAAATAATGCATGATAACAGTTACTGAAAATGTGATGGCCCACCTATCAAACATATGTAAGGGGCAAGTTTGACGCCACTTGTGTTTATCAACAGTATTGTGAGATACATGTTTATCTTGCTTTAATTCTTAATTCTTAAGTGGAACGAACAAGGAAAGCTCTGCCTTACAAGGTTTTGAAGGTGGTCCAGAGGAGATTGAACATTGAAAATTACCGAGTGAGGTTGTCCTTGAGCTTGAAGAAAGAATCACGTGTGAGTGAACATGGCAGGGTTTGGACGACAGCGAGCAGTCGCCAAGCGTTCCCAGCCGCCGCTAGGCCGTCACTGGCCCCCGCTCGTCCCATCACTTCGTGGAGGGGGGACGACGTCACCGATCCCCTCCCCCAGGCCTGAATGGAATCTCCTCCTAGTGCTGAATGGAGTGTGCTCTAGAGTAAGCACAACAGGTGATAGCTGGCGACTCCCAGGTGCTCGTACACACACGAGTCATCCACTGAACGTCTAAGGCCTATAAGAAAAGGGAAACTGTTCTATGTAATGTACAGTTTAGCTGGACAACACCTTATCAAAGCATTTGCCAGAGTCACGTTTAATTGAACATGTGTGTGTAGCAGAGTAAGTCCAGAAACAGGTGATTGCAGCCAAAACCCAAATGCACGGCCACATACTTTGAAACTAAGGGTATTCACTGAACGGTTCATGTCTAATATGAAAGTGGGAACTGTTCTGTGCTATGTACGCTTTCGTAGAACATGCCTTGTCAAAGTTATATCCAGAGCGATTCCACGAGTTAATTTAAATAAATTATACTCAGAGTAAGCACGACAACAAGTGAGCTAGCATGTGCCTTTGGAATTGCGAATCATTTGCAGAACTAGAACTGGGAACTGTTCTGTGGTATTCCGTCTTGTAGGCAAGGATTAAATATTCCAGAGTAATTGCTTGTAGCATATAATACTGTAGATTTTGGGGTCAAGATCAAATGGAAGGGTTAGAAAACTGGTATGTTGGCCAATACAACAAACATTGGATCTTGAAGATGAATGGACCGTAATACATAAACTCATATGGACCTCTCTTCTACAAAACTTTTTAAAAAAATATACATTTTGGTTGTTTTTTAATGCTCAAACTAAAATACAATCTTCCATTCTACACTATATTTTCACGCTTTTATGATACCTAACATAATATTGTTAGATATATTCCTTAAGTTTTTAGACATTGATGGCTATGTTAGAGGTTAAATATGAAAGCAAAGGAGTTTGTGACCCTTACTGGATATGACCAGTAGGGTATGAACTATAGATATAATCTCTTAGTTATTAACCTTCTTTCTACAAATTCGTTTCAATAATATTTTTTTAATATTTCACATAGTTAAACGAGCCTCTGCATAAATATAAAACATAGAACATGAGTAATTTTATTCTGCATACATAGCAAAAGTGCTACTTTGTGCACTCGGAAATTTTTGTTATTTGAATAATCAAAAATAAAAATGCTCTCTCACCAATGGAATGAATATAGAAGATATAGAGATGAAATTTTACAGCCCAACTTTAAATAAGTAAACAAATGTTTGGTTACATATACAATGTAATATATATATATATANTCAAATAAAAATTTAATTTAATTTATTTATAATGAAATTATTTTGTACTGAAATTTAAATAGAAGAAATGCGGCAATTTATTAATTTAGAATGAATTATGAATTATTCCTCGAGAAAAAAGGACTAGCAATGGCATATATTCACTCTGGTGGAAATCACATGACGTCAAACTGAGCAAGTGTACAGACGAGAGCGGATGCAGTAACAATACGCCTGACGACTCTCCGGAAACCGAGCCCTGGGAGCGCTGTTCGTGTTACCATTCTCTGGGCCACCGAGTCGTGCTTTGTAAGGCTACGGGAGAGAATTTCGGGGGCTGTGGGGGTAAATTAAGCGCGCGCGCACAAACGTACGTAACATACGAACGCACACACATATATATGGCTTGCGACATGAGGGAGGGAAGTTAATGAGTGTAAAGGATGAAATTCGTAGTATATGCCTCTGACAATTTTGTATGTTTCATTCAACAGTTTACACGAAATAAAATATAATAAAACATTTCCAGAATATAAATATGAATATATATACATTTGAATATTTATACTTCGTTTAATACATGTAATTTATATATTAAGCTTCATAATTAGTAGTACACCACTATTTCCGAAAAGTTTAACTACCACGTAAGTTATGACGATACATATTGAACAATTTTGCATAAATAAAAAATCAAAGTGTAAAGTACATAAATTAATAATGAACTAGGGAATTTGATAATACAAGTGAAATCCACTGGTTCATATAATCAAAACTGTTCAGAAAAAAATGAATAAAATTAAAGATTAAATAAATAACTAACTAATTGAATTTATTATTAACAAGAAAGAGGCTCCCTGATGATCCATTTTGTTAGTGTGTTAATAACCTTAAATTAAATGTCTCTTGATAATGATAAATTACTTAATGGTAAACAAATTTACAAAAGAAATATATAAGAAGTTATGGCAACTGTCTTAATAATAAATACCGAAGAAAGCTATAATAGCGAATGATAATTAATAAAGCCCCTCCTTGTCTATATAAAACGGATGAATAGAGAGCCGACATGGCGGGCGATTACAAACTGACAGTTCGCTGAGCCAGGTGGCCTTCAAGTTGTTGGCTTGCAGCTGGCTGGTCGATATGATGAAAGGATTGGAAGTCGTAGGATGGAATGAGGGTCCTTCATTTTGTAATTTTATTACAATGATCAATTGAGTGTTTAGTGTCGGTTCAACAAATATTGCAGAACCCTTATAAGTAAAACTTAAGCCTTCTTTGCCAACTTTTCATGTATACTAGGAATATGGTCTATGAAAGCATTAACAGTGACGTGGTGACAGAATTGATACTAAACTTTGAGATTACAAGTGAGACTAACTCAGATGACAAGGCAAACACTAGCTGCAAATAAAAATACATGATTTGTATTCACAGATATTACAGTCGAACAATGTATTAGGTCAGTCTAACTCGATTAGACGGATTTAGAAGAGACTGACATAACCTTCAGCTGGTGTAATACTCTTCAACAAGTCAACGTTTGAAATAAGCCATTGGGGGTGGGGGGGGGGGGACAATTTAAATATTCGAGATCTTGCGTTAACGAAGTAAAATATTACATGAAATAATAGTTATGCTGTACTAGATGATATTTTTTACTTTAGAATTCATTACAGGAGCCTGAATATATACATATATATAAAACATAATCATTAAATCTATTTGGATTTACAGTTATGAAACCAGAATGTAAAAATCATTAAAAACCCGGAACTCTGGCTGTTGCAGGGCGAGCCTACAGATGAATCAGTTTAGTTGGGGCTTATGGGAAAGAACGTTAGTGGAGAGTACCCAAAAGCAATCACTAGAGGAAAAAAAAATCAGATGAAGAGGATGTCCATGCAAGAGATGGCTGGACAATGTGTAAGAATCCTAGGCAAGACGAGAATTGACTCACGACTGGCAAATGAGAGACCCGGATCCTTGCAAGGCTGTAGCGTCATGAGGTAAGAAGTACGTAGAACTTATAATTAAATCTGTTTTTCTTTCTTACTTAGTGAGGTTTGTATAAAATTATGAGATCAAATGAAGGTTGAAAAACTAGGAAACTCGTCCCGCACTACCTACACGTCTTGCGGGTCAGCAGACTAATAATAGAAAGGCTAAAATATGCTTTCTTATCCCGGGATACCGGAAGAACAAACATTTTCTGTATGAGCTAATAGGTATTTAATTATAAATTATAAATTCCTTAAGGATAGTAACTGAATTTTTTTTTCAATTTCCATTTATTTTTTACATTCCTGTTTAAATAAAAACATTTTGTAATTTTATTACAATGATAAAAAAATAACAAAATGACAATCGCAAGGGAAGAAAAGATGACCAATGACACCAATCTCAAGTTTCAGGTTATTCTTCAGGATCCAAAACTAAAGTACATTATTTACAAATATGGAACTTTAGCAACGAAAATTTAAACTTATGTCAAGAGTTCATATCGGTAAATAAGGTACTTTAGGGTGGTTTAAGCGTCTGAAAAAGCATTTAAGAACGCGGAATTAGTAGAAAAATAAATGTTTTTTGCAAGCAATTGTTTATTGGTTTTTTACATTTATAAAGAAATTGTATGAGTAAATGATTTAAAAAATACAAATATATATTATTCAAAATAATTTACATCATTAATTATTTTAAAATATTTATCTTAAGAGTTCAAAAGAACACTGGCTGAGACAAACTTATATTTTCATAGAATAAACCGAGCATATGACGATATATTCGTCTTTCTCGTGGGTTAGGCTCTCGCTAGTGTGTTGGGAATTTAATAAGTTATCTAGCTCGTCCCGGTGGTGCAATGGAAGCATACCGCCCAGGAAAGCAGGAGATCCAGGTTCGAATCCTGGCTGGGACAGATAGATTTTTTATTCTATTCCCTTGCATTAATTGTTTGAAATTTACGTGGGATAATACACCACAACTAAATTAATATTTATTAATGAAAATAAAAATTAAATGAAGAGAGTCGATAAATAGCTAGACAAAGTCAGCTCCTTCGAGCATATGACGATATATTCGTCTTTCTCGTGGGTTAGGCTCTCGCTAGTGTGTTGGGAATTTAATAAGTTATCTGGCTCGTCTCGGTGTTGCAATGGAAGCATACCGGCCCGGAAAGCAGGGGATCCAGGTTCGTGTCCTGGCTGAGACAGATAGATTTTTTATTCTATTCCCTTTCATTAATTGTATGATAAATTAGTATGTATCTGGCTATGAGATTTTCAAATAAAGAAGTTTTTTAAAGTCAATGGACTCGATTTCTTTCCAAACTAAATTGCTATCAATTACCCTCATATTATAACTATAATTCAATGTAGTTTTACATTACGAAAACTGCAATAATATATCATTATTTCAATAGATTAAAAGATCATTATTCGTTCACGAGTTACTCATATCAAGGGAAAACAAACTTGAAGAGAAAATATTTGAAGAGTATAACAACAGCATTACCTACATATTACCTGTTCCTTGAGGTACTCCTTAGCACAACATAATAATCGTCAATATGCTAGATTTAGCCTTGCCCTTTGTTTGTTTTAAATTTTCTATTGCATACGTCAAGAATTTCTAAATATTTCACAAATATTATTCAGCAGAATGAATAGCAAACCCTCCTCACAAAATATTGGAGCGTGGTGTTCACCAGGTTAGAGTGCATCCATGGGATTGGATAGATTGTCGTCTAACTTCATGAAGTTTGGCACAGATGTAACTCCTGGGTATTTCAAAGGGGCCCAATGTGTCTCCAAGCTCAGAGTACTTGGATTTGAGCAGTCATCCTCGGCCAAAGAGATCTCTTCTGAATAGTGCGGCTTCGAGTGCCGAAGGAAGAACGAAAAATAACAAGTCAATAGAGGATCATTGCTTCAATTATTACTCCGGATAATGCTGAGTCCTTCATTTTACAGTTTACAAAGGCTTATCAGCCAGCAGTACCTCGTTTATAGCCTTGCCCACTTCTGAAGAGGTCTTAACATAAGTTAAATAAGTGGAAAGTCAAACAACTTAAGCAGTAAACATAATCTGAAGTAAATAGTCTGCTCCTTAGCGAGCCGTTTTAATTGATACTATTTTTAAAATGGAATTACTGACAAACGAGGATAATTACATAACTAAAATAATTTTTAAAGAGGCTATAATTAATTAGTATTGGTAACGTATATTTATATATATTTGTTCACATAATTTTTTTAAATTTTTTTATCTATTTCCGCAACAAGTCAGATTGCTTAATACCAATTGTTATGGGATAAGAAAAAAAATGTTAATCGCATCCTCGCCTTATGTATGTGTGGAGCTCGTCATTTGTTCAAGTACACAGTTCTCAATTTAAAATAGAAGTTACCGATCAGCATCTCTGTCTGAATATAATCATACGAATTATCGTAAGCATAGATGTTTATGAGATTTATTTAAATACAATAAAAGAAATGTAATTAACTGTATGCACTTCCTTTACATTGTGAATCAGAAGAAGAATAAATAAATGTGCATTAATTGTGCCCTCAAATGGCTTGAATTCTTCCAGAAGGATAGGAATTAACACACACTTCCGAACACGAAATATCGATAATAGATTCTTCTTTCTTTCCTACATTTATTCAATTTAAAAAATATATATTCCTACATTTATTCAAATAAAAATATATATATTCCTACATTTATTCAATTAAAAAAAATAAACATAAAATAATTGTATACCAAATTCTACAACGACAGTAGCCGATTTTGTAGAGTTTATTGGGCGAAATAAATTATTTGAACAACTAATCAAATTATAATAAATTCACATAAAATTCTATGTTGGTTAAATTTAAACAGTTAGTTGCTAGAGAATAGAGTTTATGAGATGCACTTTTTTCTCGATGCTCCTGGGAAAACTAATCGTTAGTGTTACTCACCGCTAGTTGTGGAAAGTGTATTACATCTCTTACCTGCAAACAAAAGAGATAATTAGACAGATATAATGCAATATAGATTATAGATCCATACATATAAAATAATAAATCTAGACGAAGCAAGATATATAATTGAACATACACTTGAAATAATTCTATTGTGCTTAGTGCCTTAGAGTCGCGAGAATATTCTTTCTTCATTCTGACGAAAGGCGACCAGTTTCTCTGAAAATTAAGTTTTTATTTGTTTGTAATATTTTTACATTGCGGCTGCAATATATATAATAAATAAGAACAGGTGGGAGAAAAAGTGAATGGAACTCACAAAAAGAAAAAATTACAATGAGTAAAATTTTCGGGGAGAATATTCGCCCTTCGTCAGTGAGGAGAGAAGAGAGACTCTCTTCAGAAGTCTCTTAAGAATTTAATTGATTGCCACTTGTCTGTAATGTTTCGAAATTTGTCTAGCTCATGCCTGTTGTTTTCGAGTTTGTCCTGATCGGAAGTTTGACAAAGAGAAACGTGTCAATCCTAATTATTTTCCATAAGCTTATAGTTTTAAAGAGGTGTCAAACTATTCTTGTCGTAATTATGTTCATTTTAAAAATGTATAAAATGTTAAAGTGCCTCATGCTCAGAATCTACATTGTTGGATCTCCTGTAAAATTATTCAAAAGTCTCGTTATTGTATCATGATATACATATATCCATGTATGATGATATATATATATATA
>KZ806960.1:847208-865332 GCA_000696205.2 Oncopeltus fasciatus | reverse complement strand
ATATATATATATATATAAAAGAAGATTTAATGCATTTTAAATAAAATTCTGAACTTCGACATGGTTTTATAGTGCTTGATTAGGGACCATTTAAACACAAGACAAAAGTTCTCTTATTTCTTATCAATTTACCATATATTGTTTTTTCGAAGAAAAGGTTATCTTATGTGATAAGTTGGTGTCTGCAAAAGGGTTCATAAGACCATTCAGCCCCTCAGTTGAACAAGAGCAGCATAAATTTCCGAATGGGATCTAAATTAGCACACCCCCCACCCCAGCACGAAATGTGAGGGCAATTCCAGACGATGACTCTGGAAGTCGTGACTGAGATTCGGTCCACGACAGGGCGTTCTTTATCGGACTACTTCTTTGGTAGCGAGCGCTCTTCTTCTAGAGATGAAAAATGATTTTGCAGAACATATAAAGCGTAACTGTATTAGTAGCAGCGAAATATCACCGAAATTCTGACAAAACTGACGCCGAATGGAAAGACAGGCGTGAAAAAATTGGAAACTCGTCACTTGATTTCTTCAGTATCTTCCCTTATTCATTCTCTCGAACAATAATGTGAAAGTGAGCAAATATATAGCTTTTTTAAAAACCGTTTTAGTTGTGGTATGTAATCCCACGTTATATAGTAAAAATATAGCCTTTTTGGTGCATTCCTGTACGGAAATCAAGCTATTCATGTTGATACCAAGACGCAACAACTTAGAACAATCATTTAAGGAGTTTCAAAAATAAAAATAAAAATCACCACTTATACTCTTTTTGTAAACCATTGGAAATGTAGCTTAATTTAATACTGAAACCCCTCAGTATGAGAAGGGAGTAACCGAATTGAAAATTTTTAGATTTTCTTTACTGTCAGATAAAGGAAAAAAAATATTAATAAATAAATAAATACTATTTTTTACGGTATTTAAAAAAAGCCACATTTTAATTTTTTAATATTTAAGATTAAATTAATTATTCTTAATTAGGATATTTAAGCATTTAACTTTGAAAAATGAGCGCTCACTCCTCTCTTCCCGTACTAGGTCTAGCTTTAAGTTTATCATATTACAAGCTTATAATTTCAAATTTATCGCTTACTCTAATCTATATCCATTTTTTATGAAACATAAGAATTCTGCGAAGAATAAACCGGTCCTGCGGCCCAGATTTATTGAAATTCAATTTAGTTATTATAACTGTTTATATTGAAACATTTATCAACACAACAAACTTATGCATTACATAAAAATTCATAAAAATTTTCTGATATCTGCACAATAGAAAGAGAGACCAATTTCCATACCGAAACATTTAGCATTAAACCCCAGGAGATTACGCGGCCAAATTCGTTTTGTTTTATGGGGTGGGTTGAAAGGATTATAGTACGAGGACTAGGATTAGGCATACAGATTAGAATGGCATATTTTTAATTCGAAGATTCACCAGATTATATACATTTTTACTTTGAAGAGACAAAGATAAATTTATTGAACGATCTCTAACATTCTTCAGTGTATGTAAGGTGAGAAAAAATAAGGTAAATAATCTATACTGATTTCTGGGATATTTTAACTTTTAATTAAATTTTTTTTATAGTTATTATTACGTTTAAAATAAATTATACGAATTGTTTTATTTTATTCCATTTAAGCATAATTCAAAAAAGCTAACTACCAGTGCTAAACAATTTTTTTTTTTGCAATTTTTTATGTGTTATCAAATTCTGATGTCACCTTGTCGAGCATTTCTTTTATATCCTCCATCGTAATTTAATACTGAATATACTAATGATTTGTACTTTAAAATAAATATGTACCTTCTAACAGATGATTACAATCTAGCATGGACAAATTAACCTTAATCATCACCTATTCTTTGTAAACTTCAGTATTTTAGCTGTGATTACAAATTACTGGCAGATTTTATTCACAATTAGTTTCTAAACACTGTAAAGCATTTATATGCCTCGATATACGTACGAAGAGCTTTTTATACCAATTAAATATGATTTCAGAACAGAGCATTATCAGAACCGTGTCGCTGCATGTGAACTTTATATATGTATGAGTGAGATTAATGAATGCTTGTTCATCGATTATAAGACTAAATCATGTTGCTATAATGATGCTCCTTCAAATGATAAATATTTCTAAACATATTTATTATAATTTAATTTAATTTAAAGTGCATTGCTGTAGTGTCATTTAAAAAAAGTATTATCTTTTACTAGAGAATTGAATTATTTTATTTTTACAAAAAATGAAGGAATNAAATTTATATATATATATATTAGCTTTTAGATACATAGACTTTATAGATCTATACCATTCTTATCCACACCCATACACACATTCGTTAGGGTATTTTAAGTTATTGATAAGTTTTGCAGTTTTGCATTAAGGATTTGCTTATTAGAAGGAAGTAGGCGACTTTAATTTTTTAAATGGGGCCTAAATGAGAGGTTTGGAGGAAGATCAACCATAGAAGATCTGCGTTATTTTTTTATTGGTTTTTTAGTTGCCTCTATAGGCTATTGGGGCTCATCGTCGCTACATGTTTGTACTGCTTGGCCAGATGTCGGAGAACTTAACCAACCTCTCATGAACTCACATGTACATTCAGATAAGCGCACCAGACATGTGCATAGACTGACACAGTAAGATCAGTACTGTCCACTTCCCACTCGTTATTTTCTAATCTCAGGACCACTCCATTTCTAAAGGAATCCTTTAGTAGGATTTTCGCTAAATTTGAGCTGCTTCTCCGTTTATGGAATTCTTTAATATTATACCTTCAATACTACACAAACATTTCTGGCCTAAAGGGATTGAAAAGAAAACTTATATACACCCGCATGCACCCAGATGTACTGGCAGCAAGTTATTACTTATCTATTCCATTCCTATTTTTTTAAATGTGATAATTTCATTTTTTATCTGTTTTTAATATTATTATTTTTACTAATAATGTAAGCCTAAAATCTCAAAAATAAAGGAATGAAACGTCATTTTTTTAAAACAGGAAATTCATTATTTTCAAGTGATTTTCAATATTGCCCAGTTTAAATCATATTACATTACTTTTCGGGGTTTGTGTAGCGAAATATGTTTGAAATTAAGTTATTTAAAGAAATAATCGTATAAAAAGAACGTTACACTAAGACAGTACGTTTATTGATATATCAGGTGGAAATTATATATATATTTTTTTTTNTTTTTTTTTTTTTTTTTTTTTTTTTTTTTTTTTTTTTTTTTTTTTTTTTACACAAAAATATATATAATATAAGGGGAGACGGGTTCTGCAGTGTGTCATGTGCGCATGCCCGAACTTGATGGGACACTCAAAATGGAGTCGTTTCCTAAGTTCTCCAAGTTGAGCAACAATCTCGCCGGTACCTCGCGATTATGTTGTATTCTTCCTGAATCCCAGATAGGTCTTCCAGAACTCCCACTGCCGAGACCTCACGCGCGTTTACGACTCGTTCCATAATTGTACTGAGGTGGGACATGTCACTGTTATTATTGTATAGCTCGACTGAAACATTTCCTCTGCCATCAAACTGTTTCCTTTCCGCACGAATAGGCCCCACAAGTAAAACCTGCTAGACAACCAATCAGAAAAGCTTATTTTAATTTGAGACATGCAAAATAAATTTTATCTTTGTCGGAATGAAAAGTTGTTTTACCAATTATAGTAATATCTTCAGATAAAGCTTTTTTTTCCTCAAACAACATTCCAAGAGTATTTTTTTTTTTAATTATCGTAGAACAGGTACAATAAGACATTGAACTTTGTTCACGTAGGCTTCCACGGTCCTCAGACATATTTAACAATAGTTCTTCCGGGTTTAACCGTGTCTTACAGTTTTTAGGTACCAAGCTTTCGCACATCGTGTGATGGCTTCTTCAGGGCTGAATGGAGAATCATTGACATTGAACTTTGTCAGTGTGACGGTGCGGCTTTTCATGTAGTCTTCTCCCTCGATGGCAAAGTCCAGTAGCCATCTTACTTTGATTCCAAAGATTCTCTCCAGGAGGCAGACCTAGGTATTGATAGTTCGCGCCGCCTACAGTTCACTATAGATATGTAGGAATCAGAATGCAGTTATCAATGGCATGCAATAAAGGGAGAGTACGTTCTTGTGAGATAGTGTCCTCTCTGTAAGGAACTAACTGTGTTTGCCAGAAAATCAAGGCAGAAAAATACATTAAATAACTTCATATTTTTACATGAATAACGTACTCATGCAAAAATAACATCTCGTACAACATAAATCCATTTTTAAATTATAACAGCACAAATACATTTATTTTCTAATTGGTGGAACACTTTTAAATAACAATACAATCACACCTAAGTACAGGAACAAGAACTTTTGGATCTTGACCCTCCAATGTGTACTGAAAACAAAGGTTTTTAGAGTGAAGAGGTAGAAGCCGTTAGTTAGGTTAAGGAAGACTCAGCCCACTTAATACACAAAAGTATTTACATAATGCTGGGAGAATCTTTTTTTTTTTTTTTTTTTTTTTCGACAAAATAAATTACAAATTAAATTTTTTTGTCTTAATTACAATAATTTCGATGATATCAGCTCAAAGATTAGACATTATGAGGGCTATTTCCAAATTGATTTATGACGGATAAAAATTAGCGGGAACAGCTTTTATGGGAGATGTTACAGGGCCAATCTTCTGACAGGTTTTTACACAAGGAAAACAGTAGCATTCTATTCTGACAGGAAAAACAGAATGCCCATGTGTTTATCCTTAACTAAGAAGAAAATTATAGGTTGGTATCAGGCAACAAAGGCACTAAGTTCTCCAATTTCTCATGATAATAATAATAATAATAAATACAAAGATTTAAATAATGCTTTGTGTGGTAAATAAGAGATGCACAATCTCAAATGTTATTGAAGATATGTTTATAATATATTTTCTCAATATTAACTTTCTTTATCCATGTACTCAATGAAATTTGTTTTTCAATATAATTACTTGTGATGAATTTCCATTGGCAATTTAACAACAGAATGAAGCAATTTAATAAAGTGTTATTCTTTATTAATGCTTTCACAGTACAATGTAAAAAAGAGAGTTTGTTGACCGTAGATATTATTCTAAGATGATTTTAGTTGAGGTCTCGACCGAACCCCAACTAAAATCATCTTAGTACAATGTAAAGTTCGGAAAGAATTGGAATTTTCTTCTTTTTCTAACAACCGCGGTTAAGGATAGTGTAACAGAGAAACAAGAAAACTGTATCTGTGACAACATTAAGGAAAAAGTTGCAGTAACCTGAATTAACGCTCTATTTACGAGATTTGAATAAATTTTCATCTTTAACACCACGCACACTGAACTGAATTTTATCAAATTTCTAGCTTACGTTTTGTCAGAGTAGTTTCGAAATTGATAAAGGTTTGCAAATTGAGTTCTTTCGTAAGTTATCACATCGTGATACTCACGCAATTATCATCTATTCACATTTGACGTATGTCACACTGTTTACAATATTATATATTTATATAAGTGTTGGTAAAAATTATTATAGAAAATCTATATCACAGCTCAGAAGTTGTAGGGAAAATACTGAAGTATGGGGAACTTTACACAGATATTTTTTCGCTGGAAATCACATGTAAAAAATTGTAATAAAAAGAAAGTTTTTAATAAATGTCAAAATAATTTTTTAGTAATTTATTTATTTAATAGTTTTACGAAAACATTACAATATTAAATAGCCTTGGATCCTTCATGGACTATGATGTTGACACAGACGGAAGCTAAACTAACTTTGCTCAGCGAATTATTTAATTAGTTTTAAATAATATAGCATACTTGTTTTTTACTTTTTTAGAAATACTTTTTATAAGTATGAACTAAAGCACCTCAACAAAGAAAAACAAGCGGAACGTTTGGCTGTCAAGAACAAGGTTATTCGTACAAAAACCTGTCACTTGGCAGCAGTAGTATTATTCAGACGTCATAAAACCCATTCATAAAGAATAAACTTGACCACAGATAATGAACCTTTGATGTTATTTTTGATTTAAAAATGTAACAATAGCAAGTTAACTGTTTTAATTTGGGTTTCACTCTTATTCTTGACTATAAATTTTAAGATGAAAAAATTCTAAAATACACTACATAAATGTAAATTTTTTTTGTTTGTTGAGAACACATGTATTATGGCTGGAAAGCTAAGGTGAATTATTTCGATGGCCATAAACACTAAAAATATTTTATTTTGCAAATGGTCTGTGACATCATGTTCTGCGTCACAAGAAAGGTAGGTAGAAGAAAAAAAAAATAGATTATTTTCTTTCGAGGGAGATTTATGATGTACCTCACCTTGGAGATTGATAACAATGCAAAATACCTTGCAATAGTAAGAGGATTATGTCATTCTCCTTTTTCAAGCTTTTGTGAACTTTTATAGTACTTGCTGTCTGTGTAGGGAACCCTTGAGATCTCCAGAGCACATGACAAAAGTGAACGCTAATCAGATGAACGATTAACGCACTCCTCGGATGTGCTCTGCACACTTCAAACATACTTGGGCGATGTCTTTGACTTTTTTTTTCTTTTTTTTTAAAGTGTTAGCCTCCCATTCAACCACATTGGGTCATGGAGGGAGGGGCTATCTATAGGTTACCACCCCATTTTAAACACCCATGGCTCAGGACAAGCTTTTACTAATAAATAAAAGATTGTCCTGGGCGGGATTTGAACCCGCAGCGCCAGAATTGCGAGACCGGAACGGATCCCATGAGCTACCCTGGCGCCCCTGTCTTTGACTTTGAAACCCTAGTTTAACACTAACAATAACGCGGACCCAGGAGTACATATATCATTTGGTACTTTATTTTTAAAATTTGGTTTTTACATTAGTGACGTCAAAGGGTATTAGTAGGGGCTGTTTCCTCGATCTATCTCTCTGAGTTCTTACAAACTTTATTATAGCCTTCCCTAAAGGTTAGTTTTTTTTTTTATACTATATAATGAAGGTCCATCTATGGCTTATAAAGGGATGAAATACAATGTATAAATAAAAATGCTAATAATAATCAAAATAAGTTTTTAAAATTAAAAGGCAAATCTTTTCTTGTAGAATTTTTTCGGAAACTCAGGATCAGGCTTGTTCTCTTATGTGGTCTTATTGCAATTCAAAACTAACAATTCTTTGATATCTAATTTAGATTAAGCATTCACGAATAGGATTTTATCTAATATTTAACTATATTTATGATTATTGTTTATCTTTAGATCAAAACAAATGATGATATATATCTAAATGAAGAAATTGTAAATCCACCAGGGATCGTTCAATTATAATTACAGCAAAGAAATTAAATCATTTCAGATATAATAATAGCATAAGATATTTAGTATAATCACAAATATAAATTAAAAGCAGTCGTGGTTTATTATACCAAAAAAAAAAAGAAAAGTCCTGTTAATTATTTGACAATGATTACTATCTACTTTCTTACTTATAATTTTGAGTAATTATGAAATACAATTAAAATTAAAGAAAGAATATGAATTTAAAAATTATTTATTGATTATATATTATAAAAATAACGGAGATACTAATAACCTAATACAAACAAGGAGATTTGAAGACCAATCTATTCTTAAGGTACCAAACGGTCCAATATCCTACAAATATCTACTAGGAATCAAATAGAAAATGTTCAACTGAAAATTTAATATCGTAATGAACCCGCGATTTGCCGCAATTATTACCTAAAGGTGGCAAAATTCGAAATGTACAATGCAAACAATACCTAAGCACTGTATATTTTCTGTTGTAATGCAAAATCTCTAAACTCCAGTGACCATTATTTTATATTTGGTATAACCGATACTCAAACTTTAAAAATGGTCTAAAAATGCTTTAAACTAAAAGTTGTTTTTGGTACTACCAATTACACACCTGAGTACAAGAGAGGTAAAAATTTTGGGGTAACATATTACGATGTATCGGATTTTTTAGAAATTAAAAATATCAAAATCTACGATCGCATTACAAAAGAAAATTTCTTATTAGATGATTTTAGTTGGGGTTCGGTCAAGGTAGATCCAAAAAAGTACAAATTTAAGAAAAAAAAGTGTATTTTTTTGAAGATTATCTGCCAATTTTTCAGCTTACATTGTAAGCCATCTTCAGGGATGCCTATCATCCCTAAGTTTTTCCTCTCCGCCATATAAATGTGAACTTAGGGACAGGATGTCCTCTCTCGTCTTCATGATAGCCCTGAAGATGGCTTACAATGTAAGCCGAAACGTTGGCTGATAATTTAAATTCGTATTTTTTTTGGATTTACCTTGATCGAACCCCAACTAAAATCATCTAATAATAATTTTTCATATTATGTAGCGAAATTGATTAAATCATTACTTTGCAAAATATATTTTAAAAAATATTTCCAATGATCTTTGAATGATTCTGTAGAAAAACCTAGATTTTCCATTTGACCAGTTAAATATTTATCTTGTATTTTTATATTCCATATATAAAACATCTCTGATTTCACGATTAAGGGTAATCAATTATCTATTTCTCTTCAATTGAGCTAAATAAACTAAAATATACATAGGATAAGCTTTTTGCTTAACTGGAAGTAGCTTGTTCCAAAATACATTGTTAGCTTCGTGTAGAGTGATAAATAATTTCAACATCAACTACAGTTAAAAGTTCCTCGAAATTCCTCGTTTGCTCGAAAGCAAATTTAATAATTCCAATTGTCTACTAGTCCAACTTTCATATTTCTTATTTTCTTATCCGCATAAAGAAAAATAGAATTTGTAATAACTCGAAGTGACAATGCAAATTGCAGGTCTGAACTTTGACAGACATTTATTTATTTCATATATTATTTTTACTAACATTTCTAATTTAGATATTCCTTGATTATAATATATAATATTTAACAATCATGCCTTCTATTATCCGTCTTCATTGGTTTCTGCAAACCATCTTCTGGCAGAAACCAATGAAGATGGATAATAGAAGGTATGATAGTTCTATATTCATTGGTGTGGAAATAACCTTGTAGATTATTTATATAATATTTACTTAGTTTTTATTATTTAGTACACATATATGTTTTGTTACACTATTTAGTATTATGGAAATACAATTAGGTAAATTACACATGTGAGTTTTGCTAAATTTGTTTTTCGACAATTATAATAGAATCTCTTCAGGATAAGAAATTTTCTTTGAGCCTTATGATAATTTTACTTCAGGAGGATGAAGTGATTCCTTTGCCTCAGGGTATCCGGCGCTCGTAACCCACCCTCGGATATTTAATATGCCGCGGCGAAATCCTTCGGAGTATATTATTCATTTAGCTCAGTGAATTAGCTTTTAATATTCTGCGGAGAGGCCTGCCGATCTCCTTGCGAGCAGATATAGTAGATCACTCGAAATACTGGGCCTACAGATTTGGTACATCTAACTTGATCAGTCGCAAAATCATCGGAACTCAGTATTATGTCGTAGCTAGTTAAAAGGACAAGATAAGCTAAAAGTATTGGAGATTTTCCTAAATGCAGAATTTAATAAATTATTTAAATTCACTAATAGACTAAAAATTAGAATTTCATATTTTTTCAACGAATAAATATATTATAGTACTTCCTGTAAATTTTCAAAAGTTATTATTGTGTTTTGCTAATCAAAAAACCAAAAATCATCTATCTGTTACATATTTCAAGCATAACATAGCATGAAGGGAGGTGAAGTATTTCAAGTAACCTCGCAGTTGGATCAAGAGTATTTCATCTTTCTCAGATGATTTTAGTTGGGGTTCGGTTAAGGTAAATGCAAAAATCCTCAGTCATGGAAATGTGAACTTAGGTACAGGACGTCCTCTCTCATCTTCATGATAGCCCTGAAGATGGCTTACAATGTAAGCCGAAACGTTGCAAAAAAATACATTTTTTAAATTTGTGTTTTTTGGATCTACCTTGACCGAACCCCAACTAAAATCATCTTAGAATAATATCTACAGTCAACAAACTCTCCTTTTGTATTTCATCTTTGTTTTTACGACTCTATGCTTGTTTATCGTATACTTTAGGTATTTTGAGAATCTCTTTGGTACAAACTTCTCACAACTTGTTTATCTCCTCTATTATAACAATTGTATATTCGTTATAATATAAATGTGATTTCATGTATAGATTAAGTTTTATGTATTTATAAATGTGTTTTTTTTTGTTATTAAATAAAAAGTTAATTATGAATTATAGCTTTACTTAAAACGTAATAAATGAGGTGAGAACAGAAAACCTATATTTCCCGAAGTGTGTTAGATAGAAAATCAGAATTAATGAACAATCCAAAATCCATCGAGACTTATCGCAACTATTTTCATAAAAAAATAATAATGTGTGATTAAAAAAAACACAGAATAATGTGTCCATTTCAAATTAATTTAGGAATTAAGTATATTTGAATGTTATTATTTTTGCTTACATTAATTTGAATGTATTAAAATACATTCATAATAATATAATTTGACTTTAGTTAAAGTTATCAATGCACCTTATGGACGAGAGAAACATATATTGTATTGCTACTCAATAACTCACTTTAGAGATATTCTTATATCGGTAAATAGATGCTAACTTACATTAAATTTATTGACAAGTTCATTCTCATGTATTGTTCATTTTAAACATTAATTTCATTATTTTAATTGGAGTAGAAAATTACATTAGCTGGGTTTTATTTAACAAAAGTAACAATTCAACGTCTTTTTACTATTATTAGTTTTATTGATTACATTTTGAAAAATTTTAGTATGTTTATAAATTTAGTATTCGGAGGTAAATGTGCATGAAACATAATATCATAAAAAAAAAAAAAAATTATTTGTAAATTTTAAGAACTGTAGGATACCCAGTTCCTCTGTTCACCATTCCTCCAACTTATCATTGAAAAATGAGGTGAAATAAAACTTTAGACTCTAAAATAACTGTAGAGCAGTAGTTATTTGCAATTTGTACACTAACTTATGAAGTACTACAACAGAGAATCAGATCTGAGCGAAATGAAAATCCTCAAATGTTTCCGATATTAAAGAAATAAGACAAGCTAATGTATTTTTTTAGTGTATTACACAATCAGTAATGAGTTCAGACCTAACAAATTGTCATTCAAACACTTAAGTTTCGCATTTTGAGTTTATGATAGATTATAAATTTAGAGATATTTAGAAGATTTGTATTGTGCTCTTGAAATACTTTTAGGCATTGAAAATGTTTTTTATGAAAAACATAAAATCTAAAAAGCATAAATTTTTCTGACTATAAACTGTGAGACATAAATAAGCTAACTGGAGTATATGCTTTTTTCAACTTAGAAAGACCATCGAAACCTAATCAATTAGGTTTTAAAATATTAGATACCAAATATTTAAAACCTAATTGATTGTGAATATACTTTATAAAAAAATATACAAAGAAGATACAAATAAATGAAGTTGTAAGGCCATGAGGGAAATATGAGGTTTATTTTCAAGATGAAAGTTAAATTGTTATTTGTAATTAATTTGTTGTTGTAGACATACGAGAAAGAGGTCGGGTGGGGCGGGAAGATGTGTACACTAACTCGGCACAGCACCAGAACACACACTCACACACACATACACTACCTATGTACGAACTGTTTGGCGAGCGCGGGAGAACTGGTGTGACAGGGCCCCCACCTCGGGCTCTCTGAGGGAGGGGCCCTGGGGTAGGGAAGGGAGGAGGCGATGGAGATTGGAGGGTTTCACTGAAGAAATCAGAAGATCTCGAAGGAAGAGGGGCTTAAAACCGGGAACTACGTAGTCAAGGAATATGAGCTTTTTTCACCAAGCAACTAGAAGTGAGACATCACTGCGAGAATAAGATCTGCACTGAGGAGAGGAATTCTAAAATCATGTCTAGAGTTTAGAGTTCGCTCACTGAACAAGGCTGAGGAATAACGCCAAACCATCAAAGGTAACAGTAAAAAAGTGAGAGGTTATGGCGGTAATAAAATCTGTTCAAAAAGTAAGAAATACTTCTTTCAGCTATCTTAACTTCAAGTGTGAGGAATATCAAAATGCGATTAAGAGCGGGATTACCAAATTGAAGGTGAAGATTTTCGGGTATCTAAAAGTAGGTAGAGACCCCTATGTTTTAGGGATAAACTACTTGGGATTACACCTTCATCTGAGGTCACAACGAGAATGAGGAACGTGTTCTAACATTGAAGAATACAATGACTCAGAAGACACACCACGTGACATATAAGTTCTAAAGCTGATGGTTACTAAGAAACCAAAACGTCATCGGCATAGGTCACTATAAGAATAAGATTTGTACTATACCTAAGAGTTGATTATGAACTAGCATGTGTCTGGTGAGAAGCGGGAAGTAAGAGCACTTATAAGCAGATAGGGGAATGTGGATACGTTATGTCATCAAGAGAAATGAAGTCACGACGTGATTAAGATTTGTTTTAAGGATATAAAGAAATGTATAATTATCTAGAGGTTAGTAATAATAGAAACAAGAGCTCTTACATTGACAAGAAGTTTACTACAAATGACTTATAATTGCAGTTATGTTAATGGAATAGTTGTTATGGGAATACGAATTAAGCGAAAAAAATGTGTATGTAACGCATTACGCTTCACAATGAGGATGGTCCTTCGTTAGGATTATAAGTGTTCCACAAATAAGCGGGATGCTAAGAATGAACGAATTTTTAAAAAACCATGGTCCCAAGTGAGTAAGTGAATAATGAACTTATTATTATCAAAATATAAGCTGTCCCAATAGATAGTTTTTGAATCTACATTTTTTTATGAGAATAGTATATTATTATTGAAAGAAGAAAATTAATTGGAAGAAGTATTTCAGTGCATAAGGCTAAAATGCTCCAAAGTTTTGGATGAAAAACAAGGTGTGCTAGATAAATGTTGTGACAGGATAAGGGCTAGCATTTTAAAAAATAAGTGTGTTACTTCTAGAAGTCGAGGGATTGTAGAAGGAAGGAAGTTACTGTGAAACGACAAAGAGTACGCATGTTATTGCTGGAAGTCGAGAGGATTGTAGAGGGAAGGAAATCACTATGAAACGATAAAGATTACTGGAGTTAAGCATGTTATTGCTGAAAATCGAGAGGATTGTAGAGAGAAGGAAGTCATAGTAGTAAAACAAAGAGTACTAGAGTTATGCATGTTATTGCTGGAAGTCGAGGGAATTGTAAAAGGAAGAAAGTCATAGTGGAACGACAAAGCATGCTAGAATTAACTATGTTATTGCTGAAAGTCAAGGGGGTTGTAGAGGGAAGGAATTCACTGTAGAACGACAAAGTGTACTAGAGTTAAGCATGTTATTGCTGGAAGTCGAGGGTATTGTAGAAGGAAGGAAGTCATATTGGAACGACAAAGCATGCTAGAGTAAACTATGTTATTGCTGGAAGTCGAGGGAATTGTAAAAGGAAAAAAGTCATAGTGGAACGACAAAGCATGCTAGAATTAACTATGTTATTGCTGGAAGTCAAGGGGATTGTAGAAGGAAGGAAGTCATATTGGAACGACAAAGCATGCTAGAGTAAACTATGTTATTGCTAGAAGTCGAGGGTATTATAGAAGGAAGGAAGTCATAATGGAACGACAAAGCATGCTTGAGTAAACTATGTTATTGCTGGAAGTCAAGGGGATTGTAGAGGGAAGGAATTCACTGTGGAACGACGAAGCGTACTAGAGTTAACTATGTTATTGCTGGAAGTCGAGGGTATTGTAGAAAGAAATAAATTGCGTTCTAATACAAGTAAACATTATTATCAACGAAAAAATATATGAAAACATTAAAATGAAAGTTAATAGTAAAAAATGGAGGTTTTTAAGAGGGAATAAAATAAACTTTGACCATTTCCAATATGTGTCTATTGAAGGGCGTTTTCATGCCAGAGGGAATTGCTGAAGTCTGTCAATTAAGTGATGTTTGGAAAGTTGTATTTAACTGCTAAAAGTACAGGAAAATTTGTAAAACTAGCTGTTTTAAAAAATTAAAATTTCAAACATTTATATTCTATAATGTCTTTAAGTAAATCAGTAAGTAAATTACGAATGTAATTTCCAGGTTGAACAAAATTTAATATATTGTGCTTTTGTGGCAAACTGTTGAATGAGTTTATTTTTGTATAAAATCAGATGAAAAAAAAATGTATTAAAAGGATTAGTTAACTCTTTGTTTTAAAAGTTATAACAAATATGTATTAGAAAAAATTGATGGAAAAATTGTTTATAAATTTATTTTCTAAATATTACAGAGGATGTTAAATACTTATATTTTATACTAATATGGATGCCGTACTTTTCTCTTCTTGTTATCTTCCGGAGAGTCTATAGTCTGAACTAGTTATCTTAACATGTTAGCATATGTAATCAAATTAGTTATTTTCTCTTATCAAATAACATCTTAATAAACATTTGAGATGTTGCTTTGTTGACGCACCTCTTGCGTGACAATGTTTTTTAACAAAAAAGAAATTAAGGAATTAAGCAAGTGATTAATGAATGGTTATCTCTAAAACCTGTAGAAACGGTAGACAATGTTCTGCTAAGCAAGGCAGAATGATAACACAGTTGAGTATTGGTGAAGAGCGATTGAAAACAGAGTCATTGGCGACATTTAACGAGCGAAACAATGAAGATGAGTTTTGCCAGTTGGATAAATGAGCCCATTCAGGAAGCCTAACGCCAGACAGGCGGGGAAGACAAATTGGCTCAAATCTTTTTTCAAGTCCGAAATGTCATTTATCACTGCTGACATGGTCAGCCACATCATTCTCTCTCTCTTTCTTTCGAAGAATACAAAAGTTTGTCTCAAGTCAAAAGAGCTAAGTTCTTTCTCGGAACTTGGTGCTTGGAACAGTTTTGGAAGCCGCGGAAAGGTATGATTTGAGGTGATCAATATCGTGATTCCTAGCAAACCCCATTTCTACGAGATATAACTAACTGGTGTACGCTGGTGGAGTCCACGAAGGACCAAGTCCTCCGTCTCCTAACGGTCTGGTCACGGAGTCTCCACCAGGGATAGAACTCCCTCTAACCATCAAATGAGGGAATTCCAGGCCTGCCCCACCATCCTCCACCTTTGAATTCACCGTACGTGGCTCTTGGAAGCCGCGGAAAGGTATGATTTGAGGTGATCAATATCGTGATTCCTAGCAAACCCCATTTCTACAAGATATAGCTAACTGGTGTACGCTGGTGGAGTCCACGAAGGACCAAGTCCTCTGTCTCCTAACGGTCTGGCCACGGAGTCTCCAGCAGGGATAGAACTCCCTCAAACCATCAAATGAGGGAATTCGAGGCCTGCCTCACCATCCTCCATCTTTGAATCCACCGTACGTGGCTCTTGGAAGCTACTTTTGACCATTCTTTCCACTCGAACCGAACATCAACATTTTCAATCTGATGAGTGAAACAGGTTTGGCTCACCAAATGAGTCCAACAGTTTATGATTTTTCCTTATGTAACATGAGTCATGAAATATAATGATGACAATTGTTTCCTGTGAATTTTCCACTGAATGCTGATTTATTTTCCTTAGTAGGAGCTTCTGTACCATGGCCAACGGATAGTTTGGCAAATAAGGATTTCTGCCTTCCCTTCTTTAAATAAATAAATATAAAAATCCTCTGTGGTCCAAGTTTCTTGACCATTATGCCAGCATTGAAAAATCCCCTTCCAGAAGACAAATTTATCCGTTGTCTTAGTATCCTTCAGCTACTTAAAAAAGTAACATACTTGGAAAGTGTATACTATTCGTTGCAACTCGGCATTTTTTACTATTTTAGCAGGTTTCTCTTAAAGAAATTAAGTAATTTGCACCATGAAGCTACTTTTAAAAATACTTTTCAGATTATCACCGAGACTAGTGAGGCTCTAACAATTTGATCTGAATTCTAAAGCATATTGTGCAATTTGTATACATTTTTCTATTCGCTCTCCAACGTTTACTTGTTTTAAAAATAAAGAAATCAAGTATGAATTTCAGTTATTCATTTGATCACTGCTAAAATTAGGAAGCTAGCAGGTGCGCTCCAGTGGCACGAAACCACTCCTTTCCGGATTTTAAAATCATAAAATTTACTCTTATCAACATCCATCTTTCTTGAAATATGGTAAATTTACTTAGTTTACGCAACTCCTGCGTGAAGAATTCCTGATTTCAAAATAATGATATACCAGAAATATTGAACTTCGTTTTTTTCAAGTCATTCATTATAATAATTTTATTTATTAATGTTTTTTAAATTTATTATCAATGTACATTTTATTTTTTATTTCTAAAAACTATCAATTTTCAACTAAAATAGTTAGAAATAAATACAATAATTAATCTATTTCATGTAATTACTTATTACATTACGTAATCATAATAGAGAGACACAAAACATTATATTTTCGCAAATATTTCATAAATGTCAAATTTTAATATGTTATCTACTACACAATTAGTTCTAAATAGCCGAAATCGTTTTGTACGTTATTTACAAATGTGAGAGTTAAGTACAAAAAAAGTTATTCCATTTTATTCAACTTTCCATTTCCAAATAGTTATCTTTTCTTGAATGTTTATAAATTTAATTATGCATTAAAGTCTTAGCTTCACCGCCTGAAATAGTAAAAAAAAATATAGCCATTTTTTAAAATGCAAGTAAACATTTATGTTTCCTTTAGTAGCTTGAATACTCAACATCCTAAATTTGAGAAAAATCCTAAATATGACGTCATTGGTTGAGTTTAATTGTATAAGTAGGAATAACAAGAAAGAGAGCTAACAAGGATTTTGGGTGTGCTTGAGAAATACCGGCTAGAATCAGTTAGCCACCAGGGACTTTGCCTAATGTCTTGATAACTGTCATTATTCATTTTATAAAGGTACAGTGTCTTATTTTTACTAGAATAGTATTGTAGACTAATCAGTTATAATAATTAAATGTAGTAATGTAATTTTATTAAACCGTAAAAACAGTTTGATTTTCTATAATATAATGAATATAAATTTTTAACCTTTTTTTTTTAACAACGTACTTTCATGGACGAGCTGTCTGGAGAAAACCCACATATCAAAATAAAATAGCCAAGACAAATATTACTAATGACTTCATTTTAGAAATAATTCAACGGATCTTCCTAATCTACAATGCAAATGCTACAAATGGCAAAAGCTATATATACACACTCTTTTTCCTAGCGTCCGCAATTTTTAAAATAATGAAATCAAATTTTGTGTTAAAGCTTCTTTATTGCTAACAGTTGTTTGAGGATTTAGTTTCTCTTTGCCCCGCGAGGTAGCTTGTTTTTTTTGTTTTTTTTGCGAACTGTTTAACTAACGAGTTAATGTTTTTTATTCAGTTTTTACTTTCCTTGAAAATTAAATGACCAAAATTTGATAAGTTTATGATTTCGATGTATATGATCAATTTGAGTACTTTAGGTCCTAAGAAAATCCAGCAAAATTTGTTGATGATGAAAAGCCACAAATGAATTTAAAAAAAAAAATTAACAACATTTTGGTCTAGTCAACAGTCCATAATCATCCAATTGGTTATATCTTCTGTGACTCTTTAGAATTCGACTAATCAATAATGAGTCCATAACAAAATTCTCATGTGTGAATTTAATGTAACACATAAAGATTTAGTTCATTTAATATATCATAAGTATATAAATCTGAATGGATGAATGGATTCGTTTCCAGACATAAATAGACGGCGACTTATTGTTGGTTGTAACTTTTCATCACATAACCGACTAAGGTAAACAAAAAATTTTTATTTATATTAGTGATATGTTTTCAATTAAATTACATAACATGAAAAGGGATTAATCGATAATATCTCTAAGATTATTGTAACATGTGAACTAAAACTTTAAATAAATATTTTATTTGGTTGTGGTATTTTATCCCACGTAAATTTTAAACAATTAATGAGAGGGAATAGAATAAAAAATCTATCTGTCCCAGCCAGAAATCGAACCTGGATCTCCTGCTATCCGGGCCGGTGCACTTGCCAGTTATGCTACCAGGACGCGCTAGATGTCTCATTCAATTCCCTC
>KZ806960.1:829027-845051 GCA_000696205.2 Oncopeltus fasciatus | reverse complement strand
TATATATATATACCTGACTTGTACTTGGAGGAGAGGGAGATGCTCCCGATTCCAACCAGATTTTATCTACATATTTCTAAACATTATTTTACCTTACTAGAACTTTCATTTTCAGGTAATACCCCATTCATATTGATCCAATTTGGTTTCTATTTAAAAAAAAAAAAAAAACATGACAAATTATAAACTTGGGGGAATACGCCAAAATAAAAGCAGGGAGAGAAGTGTACTAAACTAGAAGTAGGCTAATAAGCTGATTTCTTTTATCCACTAAGAACCAGTTAATGTTTATATTACACACTAAAACTAAGTAAAAATATTAAAAATTAATTTTTCTAACCATTATATTTAAATGGTGGATTAATGGTGAACACTCTACATTCTCTTTAATAGTAAAGAATTTGTTCTTTATTCATTCTAGGGAAAAGTGGCATGCATCGTGTCCAACTATTAAATTAACTGGCTTTTATTAAGTCGATATCAATGTGTTTTTGAAGAAAAGTTTTTATACAATTAATGAGAGGGAACTTTAAGGACGAATACATCGTCTTTCTCGTGGGTTAGGCTCTCGCTATTGTGGTGGGAATTTAATAAGTTATCTAGCTCGTCCCGGTTATGTAATGGATTGCATGCCGGCCCGGATAGCAGGAGATCCAGGTTCGAGTCCTGGCTGGGACAGATAGATTTTTTTATTCTATTCCCTCTCATTAATTGTTTAACATTTACGTGGTATCATAAACCACATCCAAATAAATTTTTATAAAAGTTTTTATAATTTAGTAGAGAATTTCTTACAGGATATTTAATAATCCAGATTCCACACATTAGCGATTTTCGAATTTCTTCAAAACTTTTTCGGTTCTTTCTGGTATATTTTTAAATTTTCTGACTGTTTGGACGCAGGAAATAGGTGTATTCTAGGGCTCCCGAACAATGACACCCGTCAAAAACCAAGAGCAGGATTTCTTGATCCTGTCTCCCTCACCCAACAAAATCAATGCAACGACTCCTGATCCGACAAAAAATACTACCGTTTTACGATGGAACTTTGAATTTTTCTTAATATGTCTGTCTTATGTTCATCCCAAACCTTTCATAATAAATTTTATACTTTCTTATTTTTTAGTAAAAAATGGAAAAATAGTCTAGTGGTTACGGTATTGGACTCCTGAGCTAAAGATCCACAGTGAACAGTTACTTTTTTTTCTCTTTCTTTGCTTCTGTTTAAAATGTCTCTGAGGATTCCTGGTGGTGTCCGCGATGGGAACACCCAGCCCTTATTTGGAACCATTCTTCATTGGATGGCTAAAAAATAGGTGACCGCAATGTTGTGCTGACCAGAAGCGTTTTCTAGTATGCCGTAGATCAAGAAAAAACACATTCTTAAAATTCTCCCTATGGGCTTTATGACCTATGGTATTGTGGAAATGTTTTTCCATGCATTTATTTTTGTTTTTTGTGCAATTTTAGTTCTTATTGCACGAAAAATATTAATTGCATGTTTAAAAAAATATCGATGTTAATATTTAAATATATTTAAGTAGAGCGAATACATTAAATTGATAAAAATTTCTTATTGCAATGTCAAAAAATCCAATAAGAAACCAAGGTTATTTAAGGCGCTTGGAATGACCAGTTAAGTTAAAAGAATCTCAATGTAGCATGTAAAATACTTTCAATGTTATTTATAAATTCTTAAATATTCTATTGAAATACCACAGTTGGATTTAATTTTTAAATAAAATAGGCTAAAAATTTAACCAATTAATTTAACACAAATAAGTTATTATTAGATGATTTTAGTTGGGGTTCGGTCAAGGTAGATCCAAAAAAATAAAAATATAAAAAAAGTGTATTTTTTTAAAGATGATCTGCCAACGTTTCGGCTTACACCGTAAGCCATCTTCAGGGCTGCCTATCATGAAGATGGCTTACAATGTAAGCCTTTTTTTTGGATCTACTTTGACCGAACCCCAACTAAAATCATCTAATAATAATATCTACGGTTGAAAAACTCTCCATTTGAACAAATAAGTTTCTTTGTGTACATTTGAGGATGAATAACTGTTTTTACTATTAGAGAAGAATAGTAAATTTAATAATAAATTGAAGATATTTGCTTATAAATTTTAGATGTGTGCTTTTTTATAAACATTGTGCTTTTAAATTTTTATTATTATTTTTTTGTTCTCTTTCTGACATTTATGTACATTGAGGGAGGGTTATCGACTACACAGGCNTTTAACCTTTTTTTTTTATCTTAGGGACTTCTCGAATCCATTAATAAAATCTATAAATGTGCCTGTTTATTAATTAATTGGTACCATTGTTTGATTCTGGAAGTTTTTCTACAGTTTCAGCATTTCTCTTTTTGTTATCAGGTGTTTTTACAAAAAGACATAATTCACTGAATACATATTTTAATTAAAATTCAATTTTTGTTTTTATTGAAGATAGAATACACCAACATGAAGTCTTTGATAATGGAATAGAATCGATTGCTTAAAGTTCACTGGTACAATATCTTTCTTTCGGGATGTAAAAAATCCTCTCTCGATGAATAATTTATAGATGGTAATTATGAATGAGAATAGGAGTGTGACCCAAAAGAAGTGGTATAAAGTACGACCCTAGGAGAGTATGACTACTGACAAGAAGAGAAGGGCTGTAACGGGTCTCTCTCCGTGAGTTCCCCGCCTTCTCCCTAGATGGCACTACATTCGCGTGCCAGCGAGGTAGACAGCTAAATATGGAAAGTGTCGGGGCCACTATCTTCCAGAGGCCACTCACTCTTACCCCCATTGTCGGGAGTCCGATAGTTATCTGATGAGGGGTAGTAAATGCTGTGCGGCAAGCTCCAGCAATAACCCTATCCAACCCTAACCTCACTAGAATATTCATAGGATGCAGGGAATGTCCTCTTCACATGTGAGTTGATGTCCTTCGCAACATCCTGAGCTCGGGAATTCTAATGTTATCGGTAAAGAATTTTTTTGTGGCAAAATTTCATTAATAAAATATATTGTAATGTATAATGAAACTTATCATTTAAAATAAGAAGAAATTAAAGGATAAAGAATAAATAGAACATTTCTTCATGAGCTGGTCACCAACAAAATCCCATAACAAATAAAATTTTAAAAGAATATATAATTTCAGTGCTTTAGATCAGCACTTATCACGCTAAATAATTTTGTCACAGGATATCCGTTAGAAATTCAAAAAAAAAAAAGGTAAAGAACTTTGTAAAAGTGGCATGAAACCAAGCTGTAACCATTTGGCACTTATAATAATATTAAAATTCTAACCTCCTGATGAATGCTCGTGCAAAATTAGGCACATCCTCAGAAATGATAGTAGGCATATACTAAAATTAATCAAACTCGGTTCTCTCATTTCTGAGAAGTACTGTGCACAACAAACTGACAAACACACACTAGCCCACACACACACACATACATAATATGCTATATAATACACAATATATATATATATATATATATATATATATACATATATCGATCTATAGAGTGCTACAAATAAATCGACTTAATGAGGGTAGAGCGGGCCACCCAGTTCGGCCGCGATGCAGATAACCTGCCACGAGAGACCTCGCGTGTGCTTCGCCACAATTCCGCTGTGGCCAGTCCTTGACTCTGCAACAAGCGGGCTTCCTCAGAATACTAATTGCCATATGTATGTATTAAAATTAAAATTTAAAATTTAATACCCCCCTTAAATTTTGATTGCTCTAAATAACCTAGACCCTATTTTTTTTTTTTTTTTTTTTTTTTTTTAAGAAATTGTTTTCTAAGAGGGCTGTCTTCTGCGAGTCTGCGAGCTAAATTTTTAATAGGCTTGAAATAATACAGTTTTCCCAGCAAGTAACAGTAAAGACAAAAAATAGGTTTCATTAGATTCACATATTAAATTAAAAACTGTAGATTATACGCTTAAATATAGATGTATTTTATAAACCACTATATTTCCACATTGCACGAACATATTTCAAGTTTAGTAAGAATGTATATAATTTACCAGAAAATAGCTTGTCAAAATCTCTTGCAGAAGCAATAACTAAAAAAAAAAAAGTTAGATTGCTCAAATCTGGACCTACGGTGCAGAACTGTGGGGTGCCGCTAAGCCTTCCAATATCCAACGAATACAATCCTTTCAGTACAAAATTCTTAGAATAATTGCTAACGCTCCATATTATGTGTCCAACTCTACCCTTCATCACGACTTTAATATTCCAATATATTCATAGACAATGTCAGCTTGACAATGTCAGCTCCTCCGAGCATAAGCGATATATTCGTCGGCATCGGAGGTTGGACTCTCGACACTAGTGCGGGGAATTTAATAACTTATCAGACTTGTCCCGGTAGCATAAGTGGTAAATGCACCGGCCCGGATAGCAGGGGATCCAGGTTCGAGTCCTGGCTGGGACAGTTAGATTTTTTATTCTGNTATATATATATAAGTGTGTGTGTGCGTGGAAGATACCAAGAGGTCATCTCTACCTGAAACTTGACGGACGAAAAAAAAACAAAAACATTTTTAATCCTGAGACTGGGACTCATCACAGGGTTAAACATCATGGGGTGCCTGAAAAAGTGGAAAAATATGTTCGGCCCGAGAATGGCAGACTCTGGCTGACAGCGCTCGCCATTAGGACGTGGAAGACAGCCAATGACGACGGATTCCAATAGGTATGTCAACCTTACATTATTCTTATAAAATGCATAATTCGAACTCAAAAAGTAATACATTCTATTGTATGAAATTATTAATAATGAAATTTAAAACAAAATATGACTATCTATCAATAAAATAATATGTCTATCTCTAAGATTAGTACAACTAAGCGTTCTTAGAATTGCATTGCATCGTAGCGTTAATGAATAATTGTATTTAAACGAGTAAATCTATTTTGTTTTTAATAACTTTAAACTAAAAATAAAGCCAGCTGTCGGTTGATATTAATAGCAATTCCGTACACCAATTGGTCCGTGTATGTGTGTGTGTATGTGTGTGTGTGTGTGTGTGTGTGTGTGTGTGTGTGTGTGTGTGTGTGTGTGTGTGTGTGTGTGTGTGTGTGTGTGTGTGTGTGTGTGTGTGTGTGTGTGTGTGTGTGTGTGTGTGTGTGTGTGTGTGTGTGTGTGTGTGTGTGTGTGTGTGTGTGTGTGTGTGTGTGTGTGTGTGTGTGTGTGTGTGTGTGTGTGTGTGTGTGTGTGTGTGTGTGTGTGTGTGTGTGTGTGTGTGTGTGTGTGTGTGTGTGTGTGTGTGTGTGTGTGTGTGTGTGTGTGTGTGTGTGTGTGTGTGTGTGTGTGTGTGTGTGTGTGTGTGTGTGTGTGTGTGTGTGTGTGTGTGTGTGTGTGTGTGTGTGTGTGTGTGTGTGTGTGTGTGTGTGTGTGTGTGTGTGTGTGTGTGTGTGTGTGTGTGTGTGTGTGTGTGTGTGTGTGTGTGTGTGTGTGTGTGTGTGTGTGTGTGTGTGTGTGTGTGTGTGTGTGTGTGTGTGTGTGTGTGTGTGTGTGTGTGTGTGTGTGTGTGTGTGTGTGTGTGTGTGTGTGTGTGTGTGTGTGTGTGTGTGTGTGTGTGTGTGTGTGTGTGTGTGTGTGTGTGTGTGTGTGTGTGTGTGTGTGTGTGTGTGTGTGTGTGTGTGTGTGTGTGTGTGTGTGTGTGTGTGTGTGTGTGTGTGTGTGTGTGTGTGTGTGTGTGTGTGTGTGTGTGTGTGTGTGTGTGTGTGTGTGTGTGTGTGTGTGTGTGTGTGTGTGTGTGTGTGTGTGTGTGTGTGTGTGTGTGTGTGTGTGTGTGTGTGTGTGTGTGTGTGTGTGTGTGTGTGTGTGTGTGTGTGTGTGTGTGTGTGTGTGTGTGTGTGTGTGTGTGTGTGTGTGTGTGTGTGTGTGTGTGTGTGTGTGTGTGTGTGTGTGTGTGTGTGTGTGTGTGTGTGTGTGTGTGTGTGTGTGTGTGTGTGTGTGTGTGTGTGTGTGTGTGTGTGTGTGTGTGTGTGTGTGTGTGTGTGTGTGTGTGTGTGTGTGTGTGTGTGTGTGTGTGTGTGTGTGTGTGTGTGTGTGTGTGTGTGTGTGTGTGTGTGTGTGTGTGTGTGTGTGTGTGTGTGTGTGTGTGTGTGTGTGTGTGTGTGTGTGTGTGTGTGTGTGTGTGTGTGTGTGTGTGTGTGTGTGTGTGTGTGTGTGTGTGTGTGTGTGTGTGTGTGTGTGTGTGTGTGTGTGTGTGTGTGTGTGTGTGTGTGTGTGTGTGTGTGTGTGTGTGTGTGTGTGTGTGTGTGTGTGTGTGTGTGTGTGTGTGTGTGTGTGTGTGTGTGTGTGTGTGTGTGTGTGTGTGTGTGTGTGTGTGTGTGTGTGTGTGTGTGTGTGTGTGTGTGTGTGTGTGTGTGTGTGTGTGTGTGTGTGTGTGTGTGTGTGTGTGTGTGTGTGTGTGTGTGTGTGTGTGTGTGTGTGTGTGTGTGTGTGTGTGTGTGTGTGTGTGTGTGTGTGTGTGTGTGTGTGTGTGTGTGTGTGTGTGTGTGTGTGTGTGTGTGTGTGTGTGTGTGTGTGTGTGTGTGTGTGTGTGTGTGTGTGTGTGTGTGTGTGTGTGTGTGTGTGTGTGTGTGTGTGTGTGTGTGTGTGTGTGTGTGTGTGTGTGTGTGTGTGTGTGTGTGTGTGTGTGTGTGTGTGTGTGTGTGTGTGTGTGTGTGTGTGTGTGTGTGTGTGTGTGTGTGTGTGTGTGTGTGTGTGTGTGTGTGTGTGTGTGTGTGTGTGTGTGTGTGTGTGTGTGTGTGTGTGTGTGTGTGTGTGTGTGTNTATATATATATAAAACTAATTTGTATTATATATACAATTTACAAGCATAAGGATAAATATAATAAAATTATACGAGCATATTTGCTGCTTCTAATAAAATAAATAAATAACTGCTAGATACATTAAATAACGCATATGTCATAGTGTTAGTAAATGGTGCAAAAAATTACTCACATGATCATGATCTAGGTAAAAACCACTTCATGCCTCTCGCTTACCTAAAAAAAAAAAAAAAATTACTTGCATTCTAGAAGTGATTTGACCAAAAATATATTATATCGGTCACGAGTACACACTTTCAGCCAAAGTTTCAAAAAATACAATTTCTTCTGACAATTATATAAATTATGTAATAAAAGAAATGAGAGGCATCTTCAAGAAGGGCATAACTGCTTTCATTTTAGCTTTAAAAAATAAAATGATGCATAAACGCAACTGCATACACTTGGTTATAGATCATCAGAGTAGATACGACAATTATATAAATTTAAGAAAACATCCAATATTCATGTTAATACACACTTTTTCATAAATCAAATAATTAGGAATATAAAGCATGTTTTTTTTGTTTGTTTTTTTTCAGTACTCACAGAATTTTGAAGAAAGAACAAGTCTTAATTATGAAATATTGAGCTTTTCAGTCATGCGGTTTGATCAAGTTGATAGACCTTTCCTGTTTGTAGCACCTGACATCCAATGCGAAACCCCACCTCCACAAACAGAACGTGCAATTTCTCTGATCTTCGAGAGGAACCAAAACACAAACAGAAGGAGTGGGATGTGGGGATTGGAGACAGACAGTAAACAGTGACTGTCAGACCACGTGACGCCTGTCATTCGCGTCCCGGCAAATCAGTACTCTGCCTGGGCCAAGTCCACTCTCGCTTCTTCTGCAGGAGTCTGCAGATATCCTTAGAGGAATACCACTTTTCTAGCCGGACCATTCATCTGGAATACTTATTGTAAGGGGAGTTTTCACATCTTTCATATATATTATACGTAGGTATATANTTGTAGGGCAATCAACTTCTAGGTTATTACGCCCTATAAACATCCCCTAATATGTCCACTATAAATCAGTTAATAAAATACAGGAATCAGGATTATTTCGCCCACTATAACAACCTAAATTAATGGATTTTTTATTTATTTCAATATTATTATATATTTAATAAATTATATATAATAAATAAATTATTATTAACTAAAATAATAAATTATATCTCATTCTTTAATTTAGATTTTGCGGGCTATACCTGCTTTTTTAAGAAAGTTTAACAGCCCATCCACTGTAGAGGGGTTGTTCCCAAGGCACTCTATCTATATGTATTCACAACTTAATTTTTTGATTTTTGAAATTGCTTAATTTGATCACTCTTTAAACTTCCTCCCTTTCCTCCTTTGCCCTCTTGTTCATCCATTGACTTACTTAAGGAAAGTATCTTAAGCAGTTCAAGTATTGCTCTTGCTTTGTCTTGCTAAAAAACCCCGTCCTATCCTATAAGTTAAATTCATACATATCTCTCTTAATTGTGGTTTTTCGCAAATATATAATAGAATATAATTGCAAGAAAATTTACATTATTTATTACTAGTAAGATGTGTACTTTTTACATGAGTCTTATTAAGTCTTAAATCGTTGAGCAGTTTTTAGTTGAAAAATAAACTTATTCTAAGGTTTGAAGAAAGTATCTTAAATTTCTAAGATGATTTTAGTTGGGGTTCGGTCAAGGTAGATCCAAAAAACACAAATTTAAAAAATGTATTTTTTAATAAAGGATTATCAGCCAACGTTTCAGTATCTTAAATTTCTTATTTGGTTTTTATTTTTTATTTGTGCAGCTTAAGCTAGACAGAAAATAGACTTAGATAATTATGGACGTATTTGAGTGTATTTTTTTGTGAGTTTCTTGTCGCAGTACGAATGGGAATAACTTGATTTTCCTGTGAAAATTGCCAATTATTAAATTCACCATATGAATTGTTTAGTTTTAACAGTCTAAACGTCGCAATAGGTAAATCTGTAAGTCCTGGCTGAGACAGTTACATTTTTTACATTCGTTTGCCTCGGAGATTAGACTCGACACTAGTGCGGGGAATTTAATACTTATCAGACATGTCTCGGTAGCGTAAATGGAAAACGCACCAGCCCGGATAGCAGGAGATCCAGTTTCGTGTCCTGGATGGGACACTTAGATTTTTATTCTGTTTCCTTGTACTAAAAATTGCTAAAGAAGTTACGTGTGAAATGCATATTTTTTATTTTTACCCTTTATGCATTTTTTTTTTATATAGTTAATATGACTGTAAATTGTGAATGTGCACACCTGATGTTTTCACCCATTTTGACAAACATATGTTCGAAGCACTTGTTAATTTCTTTCACTAAATGTCAAATCATCTTTAGCTGTGTCATTTTCCAGGGGACGGCCTTGCCAATGGGCCACAGAGAGAAACCTGATTTAAACTAGACGAGAGCCCCTCCGACTCCCTACTCTCCTTGTCGCAACCAAAATGAAAATTAAATGCAGTTTACGCCGGCGAAGGGAGTATAATAATCGCCTGAAGAGACTGGAACTTTACCCATTAATTTCCCGGCCAACAATAGCCAAAACCAAGGGTGGAAGTGACTCCCAGCTAAAATCAATTCAAATCCTCAAAAGTAACAGATTATATCCAGTGAGTGCTCTAATAGTCCGAACTTTTTGATTATTAGCCCCATTGTCTTCTTCGGTCCGAATTATAACTTTATTGAAGGGCGCTTTCTTTATGACTGGATTACTTACTAATTCCACGGGACAGAATCCAACGAAGACCCAGAACTTTTCATGGGTCTTCTTCTCAGTTTGATGTAGTCCCTTATTCTCTTGCGACCCAAACCACCTGGCCACTTACAGATTTGAATCTCCACTCTTCCAAAGATGTCCGGTATATTGAGATTTTTTAAAAAGTCAAATGTAAAATAGACTCTTTTACTCTTTTGTATCCATGTAACGAAATTCATTAAAGATTTAATATTGGATGTTTTTTTTGTTGGGGTTCTGTCAAGGTGACACAACTTCCCCTCTCGCCTCCATGAGAGTCCTGAATATGGCTCGCAATGTAAAAAATTTGTATTTTTTTTAATCTTCCTTGACCGAACCCCAACAATAAACATCTAATAATACCTACGGTTAGAAGAGCACTCCATTTGAGTTAAAGCTTTAATTTTCTTTAGATACTCTACTAACGCATTATTCATTAGTCATCAGCTCAATTTAAATAAAATCAAAGTATACTCACAAAGTTGTATCCATGAAATTATATTAGTATTTTAAGGGTAAGAAATTATTTTTATAAGTTCGGTCCAGTAGGGTCTTACATCTTTACTGGAGCATAGGAAATCTGCTTATTCCGTAATTATCTTCATTAAAGATTGACTTAAATAAGGGTTTTTTGGCTTTACGAATTGAGTAGGAAAATTCGCTACGTAGTAGCTGCGAAAACACCAGATTTTCTCGGTAAGTTTACGCATCGTCTGCTGAAGGATTTTTTTATATAGGCTTTCTTATTTCCCTCATTAAAGAAGAAGGAAGGAATGAGAGAAATTTTGCTTCTTTAAATGCTAAAGTAACGTTTAAGCTGTGTAAATTGGTTAAATTGAATAGAATTCATAATCATTAATTTATTATTCACCTCGTCTGTTGAATTTCTAAAAAAAATTTTGATTGAAGATTCACTGTCTGCCCGTAAAACTAACAAAAAAAAAAAAACTTGCATTGGTTGACCCGCCTTGACTTTTTCATTCCTTCTTAAATTTCTCAGCTTAAGGATGATATCTACATTCTTTAAAGCCCTCACTGTATAAATTAAGTCCCATTTTTTTTTATGAAGCAATCTGTATTGATATAATATTAAATAAGCAAACTATTAATGACAATTTATAGTATTGTCTTGCTAAAAATTTCTTTATTTGTGTGGTTCAAATATTTTAGTTATTTTTCTACAATATTCAGGGGTGGTACTCTTTACAATAGTGACCAAGGTATCTGAGTGTAGAGGTTGCTCTTACTGATTGTACTAGACAAGGATCCGCTCTGTAGATATAGAATTTCTTGTCGTGAACTAAAGTAAATGACTAGTTAGAGAGGAATACTTTAGAACGGCAATATGGATGAAATGTGGGGAGAGTAAGGAATTGTGTTATTTTATACTAACAAAGGAGAAACACACAATTCGTCTGAGATAATGATGAACTTTTATTTGAATTACCAACAAATGAAAATTATCCATGTTCACGTAGGCTTCGACGGTCGTCAGATGTATTTACCGTTTCTTCTTCCGGGTTGGACCGTGTCAAATTGTTCTTATTTGCCGAGCTATCGCACATCATGTGATGGCTTCTTCAGGGCTGAAAAGAGAATGAGAGTTGTAAAAGAGAGATTTTTAAAATCCAGGTGGTATATGATAAGATACATTATAGCACATAACCTACTTAAATATTGAGATCAATACTTGTCAACCGAGGATATTTCTTGTTATTCTTTAAACAGATTTATCGTAGACCAATCAAACTATACGTTTAAGTACCATGACGCGACTTAAGAGAAAAAAAAAATTATCTATATAGAGTATATGTTATACAGATCTGTCCATGATATAGTGAGAGTACATTTTAAGTGACTTAAAAGGGTGAAAATAGATGAGGATGAAAGGGATGTATGAGGACGAATAAAGGCGAGTGTAAATTCGATTGTCGAATCCCCTGGATATTTGCAATGAATCAATGTCCGCCAATGTATGAAAGCCATTAGACTGGACGAGAGAGCGGAGTTAGGGGTTGTATTGTCCCCAGACACAACAACAATGTGACATTTTAACGAGTTTATAACATGCCCGTAGCGTCAGCTTTCGTCTGCGTTCGACCGTTTAGCGCCTAGCCACCCCCCACCCCCTACCCCCCACCACATCCCCTTGGCGGATTTGCTTATTTAAGAGAAATAAATTTAAAAAAATGTGATGATCAGTCAAGACCGTAGCAATTAAGTGGAATGGATTTATTCGTGTGTGACAGTTGTGTTCAGATGACTTGGCGTCAGACTCCGACTATACTCTTAATATTTTGCTTTTAAACTTTCATACTGAAAAATATTTTACAGTGCATAAGAAAAAAAAAAAAAAAAAAAAAAAATTTATTAAAAAAAAAAAATTATTAAAAAAAAAAAAAAAAAAATTGCTCACATACTCCTATTTTTACTTACGATCGCATTTAATTTTTCCTTCAAGTTTGAAATTTTCGGTCTCGATATCGTTTGTTTTGAAATATGTTCTTCATATATGTTTCAAGTATGTTTTTGTATACGAAAATATTAATTTGTTTTTATTATTATTCATTATTATGTGTGATATAATTTTAAACTTTGCTCAAAAATTAATAGGTTATTACTATGTTGTAACACAAGCATAGTGATAAAACGTGTTGGTTTGTGAAATTAAGTGAAGAGTCTTTATTATCAAATTACCGGCAGATAACAAAATATTTTGTGTGTGTGTGTGTGTGTGTGCGTTTGTCTCTCTTTAAACGCTCCGGGTCTTTGAGGGAGGGCCTATCTACAGGTTACCACTCCATGCTAAACACCCATGGCTCAGGACAAGCTTTTATTTATCAATAAATGCTTGACTTAGACGGGATTTGAACCCCCAGCGTCAGGATTGCGAGACCCAAACGGTCTCCCCGTGTTTTATGATTAAAATTTCATATTGTAAAATAAACATCATATTTAGTGTCACCTCAGGAAAAATTTAGTATTTTATATTATTCAGTAGTATAGTTTCTGAAAATTAATGAATCAGTGTACTTGATTGAAACTAACATAAAAATATAAATCAATTTCAGTTATTAACAAATTCATTGTTTATATATTTATTAACTTAAATATAGGTTTTTTTAAAATTCGATTATCATAGTGTAATTAAAATTTAATGTTTCCAAAAGGCCGGGGCTGAGTAACAGATCATATTTCCAATTTTTCTGTGTAGTTCTGAATAAATAAGAGTGATTGTAAATTATCTTATAATCCGTACAATGAAGAGAAGATGGCTGAGATTGGCTCTAGAACTTTAGGGGGATTTAGACAGTGTAGGAAGCTCAATCTCATATATGATATATTTCTCAAACATTTACTAATTTGAGTTGAACACAGACAGTGACAGTGAACGCATGTATTCGGCCAGAAGATGGACAATGTCCGAAAGCGCTCGCCAACGGAAGATGGTTTGCGGAAACCAATGAAGACGGACAATGGAAGGTATGACAGTTCTATATTCATTGGTGGTGGAAATAACCTTTTAGATTATTTACCTATTTAATAATTTGTTTTTTTCTTAAAATTTTGTTTAACATTAACACTAATTATATTAAACAATTCATTTGATACTGAGTTTAAAGAAGATATAAATAATCTATCAATTTAATACAATGATTTTAGAAATTTTTAAAAATTTAAGAACTATTAGGATTTTTGAATGCAAGTTGAGCTTTGCAGAAAGCAATTATTGCTCACAAATTTCTGGAAACTAGAGTAATTCATATCGTCAGTGTAATTGCAAGAGTTCGTATGTGAAATGAAACAACTTTACAGAAGAGCAAATTCTCAGTTAGAAAAATATACTTTTTGTTTTTGCGCTATATTTTATAATAAATTACCTGCTGACATAAGACGTTTAGTTGGTGTGACACATGAAATGAGACTTTTTGGTAAAATAAAATTTAGAAAAATTTACATACGACTTTTAGCAAATCGTATTAGTGACGATGTGCAAAATGCAACAAGGCGTACGCTAACGGTCTGAACGCCTTTAGAGCTGATGCAGTTACGCTCAGGAACAGCTAGGTTGTCGTTGAATACAGATGTATACAGTAGACACATTTTTTTTTTTGGAATTCAGTAATTCTGGAAACATATTTATTATTTGGACTTAACTACTGTCCATGACGGACTGAAACGCTGTCGTGGTCATGCTATTCTCCAAGCAGGAAGTTTTGAGAGAAAATGCGTTTTCTATACTATCAACACACAAGATTGTAGTTGCACTGTTATTTATTTCTCTCGTGCCTGTTGCAGGAGGATTTCAGCCATGTGTTGTGGAAACGTGCCATTGGAAATGAATGACTTGGGCGGGGAGGGGCAGAGAAAAGCGAGAGATAGAGGGCGGAGGTGTAGAACAGTTAGGTATGTGAGCAGTGCGATGCTATCACTGATGTATTGCTGGTCCAGGACGCTCGCTACCGACGCGCTCAATAAATCCCCCTAACAGAGGACAGCTCTATCTCCTCGGAGGGGCTTGCCAACTGTAGGCAAATTGCTGGTAGGGGTAACTCTGACGTCATAGAACCTCTTCCTCCAGCTTCACCAAGTTAGACGAGTACTGTCAGAGCGTTATAACACAAAGAGGAATGGCCTGTTGAATTACACATTCCGTTATTTCTCGTTCCTTCCTTCCTTTGGGACACCTGCGATAAATAAGGCATCCCAATTAAACGATTGCCACTCACTTAGAAAATGGCTTTTTCTTGTCAAATCTAACCTTATCTGACTAGTACTGTCATCTTAAAGTACTTGGCCACCCTCTAAGAAGTATCTAATACCAATTTTTTTTGCTCATTAAAATTAAATCTCTTCTATTTCTTGTCATTTTTAAATTTTTATTGAATTATTTATTCAGTTCTCAATTATTTATTTTTTACTTATTCATTTTTAGGGGATTGTGAGAAAATAACTTTTTTTGGCTGCTTATGGAAATCATATGAAATTTGTTTTAACATATAGTAATTCCAAATATATTATAAATATACCCTACTCAGTAAAGGGATTAATTTTTTTTTTTTTTTTTCAAAACTAGCATAAATAAAATTGATAAATTTACGTCATGGAAGAATTGCGTAAGCTGAGATTATTTTCCATGATACATTACAGACAGGAGGAAGATATTTAGAATAAATATCTTTTTTAATCTAAGAAGCTGAAAAAGGTAAAAGTGCTATAAAATGCAATAAAGGCATAAGTGATATTGCTAAATCTGGGGCAATTATGTTCGGGAGGGAAGAGTACCTTCGTAGTTATGTACTTGAATATCTAGTCTTATAAGCACTCTTCATATAAATATAAATGCAATGTGATTAATAAATGAATTTTAGGGAGGAAAAAAGGAACAGACAGAAAAAAAAGTAAGGACCTAGAATAAATTTGGCACCTTATCCGGGTTAGGGAAGAGTTATAATAATAGTCCACTAAAATTATATTATAAATATTATATATTATATTTATATACATATAATTTCAGTGGACTTTAATTATAACTCTTCCCTAACCCGGAAAAGGTGCCAAATTTATTCTATATTCATGTCCAAGGAACAGGTAAATAATTACAGGGAAATCTTCAAATAGTACACATTTGTTAAATTAACTAAAAAAATAAATGTTTGTAACCAATATCATTCTACATTTTCTCACAATTCTATGTTAATTTGTACCATTGCGAAACATTTCTTCTTCTCTTTGAAAGACGAAATCAAAATAAATTAGTGAACCAGATCCCAATTGCCCCATTGGTTTCCCCCGTACGAATCGGAAGTAAGCGTTGCAAGGACAATGACACCGGGTCTTCCTTCTGGTATCGTCCCTCGACGTCGAGCCGTTCGCTCCGTGGTGAGAGCTTCGTTCAGATTCGGGAGTGTAAATAAGGCCTTTTAGTGCATCTTAAACTCTTCACGCTGCCAGCATACTCTTCTAGTGTGCTTGGGAATAACGTTCTACCTCTGATACATCCTGAGACGCAAGTTATCGGGAAATTTCCAAAAAGGAGGAAAAATGTTTTCTTATTTCGAGACCAGTAAAAACTCTCTCTTACAATTTTAATTGACTCAAATGTTTTATAAAATAAAAAAAAACACTTAACAAACAAAAAGATAAAGACATTGGATTTTTCAGGGATTTTTTTTTGTTTTTTTGGTTTTATTAAATAATCATAAAAAATATGATAGTAGTGATAATATAGTTACATACCATAATATAGCAACAGAGTTTGTTATAATAAACTTTCTCTTGTTTTTGATCTGTACTTTTAATAAATTCCGAAACAATTTAACTATTCAGGTTATTATCATTGCAGATTAAAAAAAAAATTTTTTTTTGATACTCCATTCTACCTACTAGACAGGTAATATATATTATACATAAATA
>KZ806960.1:812702-825661 GCA_000696205.2 Oncopeltus fasciatus | reverse complement strand
TATATATATATATATATATATATATATATATATATATATATATATATATATATATATATATATATATATATATATATATATATATATATATATATATATATATATATATATATATATATATATATATATATATATATATATATATATATATATATATATATATATATATATATATATATATATATATATATATATATATATATATATATATATATATATATATATATATATATATATATATATATATATATATATATATATATATATATATATATATATATATATATATATATATATATATATATATATATATATATATATATATATATATATATATATATATATATATATATATATATATATATATATATATATATATATATATATATATATATATATATATATATATATATATATATATATATATATATATATATATATATATATATATATATATATGCATAGATTGCATGCCCTATTAGCTTTTCAAACCTTCCTCAGAAACAATACGCCTCAGCTAAAGCTGCCATGTCGCTGGGCAAGTCCACTTCGTCGGTGCGCGAAAGAACATCTATGACTACATTCCCGCTCCATGGTCTGCAGCGAATGTCCATCTTACACTGACAAATGACACCGAAGACGCATGCTGAGAGGAGAAGCGCACTTTGAAATCTGCGTAAGAGCTTGCGAAAACGTCTATTGGTCTGTCCCAATAACAAATTGAGAGCTTTGATGAAAGCTCTTTACTGCCTCGTAGATAGTCAGGAGCTCTCTGTTGTAGTTCTGTTGTGTGTGGGAGAAAGAGGTTTGGAGAAAATCCCGTGGGACGCCAGACTCCAACTTTCCTCTGCAACCACTTCCACAGTCAGAGGAGTTACATACAAGAGAGAGTTCCCCAAAAGCTGCAGGATAGGCAAGCTTTACCTCTTCTGTCAGACTACGCTTGCCTCGAAGGCTTCAATCGCTGTTTCCGTCCACTCTATAAGAGTTTTGCCCCGTCTCTTAGAATTGTGAAGCAGGGTTGAGTGGAGGCTGAGCGTGCGGTAGGGGATTCTACTTTCTGTAGGTGTTAAGCATACCCACATATAGTTCCTGATCCTGTTTAAATCCTGGATAGCTTGAATCTTCTGAAGAGGCTGGATTGCGTCTACTCTGAAGCCCAAGAAATCCACTTCTGGCTGGCCAAAAATGCACTTGATCTCATTAAGAGATAAGCAGTACTCATCCAACCGCTTCAATACCTCTCGGAAATGCTTTGCATGTTCTTCTAGTGCCCATGATGAGATGAAGAAATCGTCCTGGAAAATAAAGCTCTGGAAGATCTGCGCGGAATTTATCAGGCCAAATTTATTTAGTGACAAAATAATCATTTTCGGAGTTGCACAAAATAATAAAACGATTATCAGGCGGAACTTACTAGAATCATGAATTTTAATTTTTCAATTTAACAGTTGAAATTATTTGTTATCCTTTTTAAAATAAAGAAAAGCTGAATTTTTGATTTAGCGAAACTAGACAGTTAGGAGAATATACTAGTCAAGCACAAAAAGTATTTTCTCAGTAGCTGACGAATTATTTAGTTAAGTGCAATGAAACGATTTGCTTATTGATGTAATAAATATCTTATAAGTGCTTGGGGCTTTACACGACGTGAAAAGTTCAAATGACAATTTTAAACAATTAATGAGAGGGAATAGAATAAAAAATCTAACTGCCCCAGCCAGGAAACGAACCTGGATCTCCTGCTATCCGGGCCGGTGCACTTGCCAGTTATACTACCAGGACGCGCCAGGTATCTCACTCAATTCCCTCTACATTGGCGAGAGTCTAACCTACGAGAAAGACAAGAACTTCGTCTTACACTCGAAGGAGCTGACATTCTCAAGCTATTTGTCGACTCTCGTCATTTACTTTATTTAATTTTTTCTTTATAAATATTTTATTTGGTTGTGGTTTTTTATCCCACGTAAATTTTAAACAATTAATGAGAGGGAATAGAATAAAAAATCTAACTGTCCCAGCCAGGAATCGAACCTGGATCTCCTGCTATCCGGGCCGGTGCACTTGCCAGTTATGCTACCAGGACGCGTTAGTTGTCTCATTCAATTCCCTCTACACTAGCAAGAGCCTAACCCACGAGAAAGGCGAGAACTTCGTCTTGTACTCGAGGGAGCTGACATTGTCATACATTTTGTCGACTCTCGTCATTTACTTTATTTAATTTTTTCTTTATAAATATTTAATTTGGTTGTGGTATTTTATCCCACGTAAATTTCAAACAATTAATGAGAGGGAATAGAATATAAAAAACTATCTGTCCCAGCCAGGAATCGAACCTGGATCTCCTGCTATCCGGGCCGGTGTACTTTCCAGTTATACTACCAGGACGTGTTAGTTGTCTTATTCAATTCCCTCTACCTAGCGAGAGTCTACCCTACGAGAAAGGCGAGAACTTCGTCTTGTACTCAAGGAAGCTGACATTGTCATACATTTTGTCGACTCTCGTCATTTAATTTATTTAATTTTTTCTTTATAAATATTTAATTTAGTTGTGGTATTTTATCCCACGAAAATTTCAAACAATTATTGAGAGGGAATAGAAAATAAAAAACTATCTGTCCCAGCCAGGAATCGAACCTGGATCTCCTGCTATCCGGGCCGGTGTACTTTCCAGTTATACTACCAGGACGTGTTAGTTGTCTTATTCAATTCCCTCTACCTAGCAAGAGTCTACCCTACGAGAAAGGCGAGAACTTCGTCTTGTACTCAAGGGAGCTGACATTGTCATACATTTTGTCGACTCTCGTCATTTACTTTATTTAATCTTTTCTTTATAAATATTTTATTTGGTTGTGGTTTTTTATCCCACGTAAATTTTAAACAATTAATGAGAGGGAATAGAATGACAGTTAGATTTTTTTTTATTCTATTCCCTCTCATTAATTGTTTAAAATTTACGTGGGATAAAAAACCACAACCAAATAAAATATTTCAAATGACAATATTCATCAAATACTATATTGAGAAATTCGCTAAGTTTTCGTATTCTTCACATCTTGTAAATGTTTTTCAGATTTAAAATGAAATTTTCCACTTTTTTTTTTAAATAGTACGTTCATTTTTACTGTAAATCTATTATCACTTTATGGAAATAAGTTTTTGTTTTCATAATTTTCTTTGATATTATTCGTAGGGTAATTATAATATGCAGTATTAATGTAATTTCATGCTAATTTTTAGTGCAAGGGAACAGAATAAAAAATCTAACTGTCCCAGCCAGGACCCCCTGCTATCCGGGCCGGTGCATTTACCACTTATGCTACCGGGACAAGTCTGATAAGTTATTAAATTCCCCGCACTAGTGTCGAGAGTCCAACCTCCAGTGCNTTTTTTTTTTTTTTTTTTTTTTTTTTTTTTTTTTTTTTTTTTTTTTTTTTTTTGGATTTGATACTGTTATTTGTGTGTTGGAAGGCTTTCTTGGACTATTTATGGATTTAATATTTTCATTTGTTTTTTTCAACCATGCTTTCGTTGGACTAACCTTAAGTCTTTTATGTATTAATTGTAATTTTTACTTGTCTTTCCTATAAATAATAATTATTTCTTTTAAATAACAGACTTCTTCAGACAAAACAGTATTTTAAGAAGAAATATTTCAAAATTTTTCTCCTGAAAATAGATTAAATTACTGCAACCCCAAAATTTAAAAAAACGTCAAGCATTAAGCCAAATTATTGATTATGAAAAAGGTAAAATAATAACAGAAGTGGGTTCCAATTCAAAATCAAGTGATGATTGAGATTCAAGAAAAAGAGTGACTAAACCTCTTTCCTCAAGGGGAGATTACATTGAATAAAATGTGACCTCTTAGTATTTAGTGGGTGGTGTAGAAAAGAGAGATAAACTTAAAATAATGTTGTTTTAGGGTTCACATTTAAAGATGTCACCTGATAAATAGGTTTACCTGTTTCGCACAAGTGGCCTTGGGGTTAAAAGTGAAGAAAGCATACATACTACCCCTTTATCCCTAGTAAATTAAAAATATATGTCATCAGAACAAATAAATATTTACAAATCAACTGAAAATATATAAATCCTACAAAAAGGAGGCTGGAAAGCAGTGTTCTGTATTTCCAAGTCTACATAGCGAAAAGCTGAGGTAAGCTACTTACTCCTATCACTAACATTGGTGCCAGGAAAGAAGTTCATAGATATTTAATTTTAATAGTTCTTATTAATTAATGCATTCTCTATGTGAGACACATTAGCTGGCAAACAAGGATAAATGAAGCAATAGCCACCAGACACATGAAATACATCATTATTCTTCATTAATTATGGCACATTTAGCTGATCTGTTTCAGTCCTGACAGCTACACATGTAATGCAATAAGGCATTCATCTCCTACAGACACGGGGAAATCATTTCTCAAGGCATTTGATTATATTAAGGAAGTGTTCACTATATACATTTGATGGTAATTCCTTGCCTTCAAATAAATTATGAGGAACAATGAGGAAACTAATAATAGGAAATTACTAATTAATTATTTCTTTCTTAGCAATCCCAAACATGTGAACAATTTCCATACAGTCTCAGGCGCACCACTCAGTAAGACGTCTGATGTTGTTACTGAGTTAAAATTAGCTCCCATGAGATGAGCCCTGTCTGTCAAAGAGTCTGCAACACAACACAGGTATGCATGGTGAAGGTATTCTGTGGAAAGCAACTGAGAAAGACTCATGAAAAGGGGGGCTTAGACAATGTTTATCAAGTCTAGGACAAACCAAGTTTATCAACTCCTGGTGGATAGCCTATGAAACAATTTTTGATAAAGAGAAAAAATAAATCCTTATTTTTGTATAAATAAAATGAAATATATAGTATTAATTATTTTAATTGACTTAAAAATAAGAAAGAAATTTAATGCCGACAGTTAGATTTTTTATTCTGTTCCCTTGCACTAAAAATTATCTAAATTTACGTGGGATTAAAGACCACAAAATAAATAATATTTATAAAATTGTAATTTCATGCTGTAAAGGTTCATTTATGAATACCTGTTTCTAAGAGCCTTTAGTTCAGAAGCAGTTTGGAGTTTGACTGCAGTGTATGTTTGACATTATTTATGCAATAAAAAAAAAAAAAAAAAAAATCAAAGAATTTGTCCTACTTTCTTGTATTGGTATTCGAAGTGAGCTGCGAAATACATAATGGCCCTTGTCACCGCATCAGACACCTGTATTTCGGCAGATAAGGGTCTCCGCTACAAGTCCCGCGGATCGCCAAACAGAGAGTGAGGGTACTAATTCTGATGGAAGTCCCCTATAGAGGGGGAATTTCCATAATTACATTAATTATTTGATACCCCATTTGTATCATTAGTAAAGACTCATAGCCCCGAGATATGGAGCACTAATAAGTGCCCTGTAAATGCATATTAGATGGATCTTATCTCATGGAGGGGAGATAGTAATCTTGTGGTGGGCGGTCTGCCTTCCTCCCCTCTTATTGATGGGCCGTATCCAATTTTTTTACTAAATAATAATAACAGTGATAATACAAAAAATGAAAGTTATAATAAAATGCTGAGGCCTTTATCTGAGCTCGGAGGGTGAATGAGGTGATTTATATTCCTGAGGAAGTTGGTGCTCTAATCGAATCTGGCTACCTCACGGCGATCGGGAGAGAGATAACGAATAATCGATAGATTCACTGCTCGATACCGGAGGGGACGCGATCTTCGCCACCAATCCCCCCGTACCAACGCCTTGGGGCAAAAGATGCATTTATTTTTGTAGTTTTATTTTCCGTCGTGTCTAACTTTTCGGTTAGAAGATTTGTATCTTAATTCCGAAACGCATGGAATAACAGGTATTATACAAATGGTTATTAAATCCCAGATATATAAGTGAGAAATTGAAAAGCGGGAGTAAAGTAGGCCGATTCTAACAGTTATGTTATCTCGGCTTCCTTCCTTTCACTGCTACCCATAATTGACTGATAACACCCATAGGAATGTGGGGAAAGTAGATTATTAAACTTAGTATTATTTAGCTTTCGAAATAGAAAAATAACATTGATTGGATTAAATTCGTGTTCTATACAAATAACTCTGTAGGGGTCGCAACCGAAAAAAATTATATTTATTATTAGCCTTAGAACAATATTTGCAAGAGTTCCTGCAGATATGTAATAGGTCAAAATTCAACTTTTTAAAAATTAATGAGAGGGAATAGAATAAACAATCTAATTTTTTCCTGAAGTCCAGGAGATTCAGGTTCGAGTCCTGGCAGGGACAGATAGATTTTTTTTATTCTATTCCCTCGCATTAATTATTTAAAATTTACGTGGGATAATATACCACAACAAAATTAATATTTTAAATGAAAATAAAAAGTAAATAACGAGAGCCGACAATTAGTTAGACAATGATAGCTCTTTAAGCATAAAACGATGCATTTGTCTATCTCGTAGGTGTGTCTCTCGCTAGAGTGTTGGGAATTTATTAAGTTATCTAGCTTGTCCAGGTGGTGTAATGGTTAGCATTCGTGCGTGGAAAGCAGGAGATCCAGGTTCGAGTCTTAATGTAACATAATATAACACAACAAAATTAATGTTTATATTAGAAAATAACATTTTACGCTTTTAAGTTATATTAACTTTCCATAACTCAACTAAAGTAGAAGATATTACGAATATAAATTGTTATTTTCTCCTGAAACCCTCTCCTTTATTCGATTAAAACCAAAAACGAATTCTTTCTCCTACCTGTTCTATGTATACATCTATATATANAAAGAATAATATTATATCCATAAATTTACTAAATAAATAAAAATTTGTACTTAAATCTTTAAAATATAATAATATATGTTTTCTTAATATTGATGGGTCTCATTTTCCGATGTTCAGAATTGTTCTGTGTATAACTTTCTCTGACTGTTGTCACAGCTTAAACAAATATGCACAGCATTGCACAGAAATATTAACTTCACTTTAAATTGAAGAAAACAGTGCTTATATAATGCAATTAAAATAATAATTGTTATTATACATTAACCTCAGTCATAAAACTGTAATAATAAGGTGCAATTAGACATTTTAGAAAAAAATATGAAATGTCATAATTATTTTAATTTTCCCACTGTCAAATAAAAAACAGTAAAGCCACTTACTTCAGTGTTACTTTCTCAAATATAGTCAACTTATAGAATAGTCACAGCACTCTAAGTGTCTAGATATTAAAATACACAATGAAGTTCTCTCAAAGTAAACTGCTGGATTATTCCAAATCCAAAAAATGTTTCTTCCACTACCAACACTTGCTTTTTAATATAATAATTCATTCACTTTTCTGAGCATGTTCATATCCAATATTTGGAACTAGGTTTTACCATATATCTCCAAATTAAATTTATTAATATACTACCTATTTAAATCAAAACATAGATTGGGGTCTAGAGAGCGTGTATGTTTGTGTGTGTATGTATATATTCACTTGCTATAATAAGAATTATAGACCACTGTCTATAATTCTTATTATAGCAAGTGAATATATACATACACACACAAACATACACGCTCTCTAGACCCCAATCTATGTTTTGATTTAAATAGGTAGTATATGAGTCACTACTCATAACAATTAAACTAAATGTATGTAATATATTTATTTAAGCAAGCATTCACAATTGCATTGGATAAGACCCGAAAGACTGCGGAAGATCTGTAGTTTTCATGATTTGTGATATATCTGACAAAAGCCAAGTTTTGAGGTTGAGAGCTAAATTATGTTTCATTCATCCTCGAGCTCTTGGAAAGGCCTCCTCAAGTGCTCTCTCCACTATAGCTTCTAAGTTACTATATCAGTATTCATCATTAGCTTAAGATATATTTAATATTAGATTTTTTCCTTAACTTATTTTTCCTAGTTTGAATAGGCAACCATTGCCTTATTTTTAGACATACATTCACAACAAACATATGAGAGTACAAACATATATATATATATAAGTTGTGTCCCCATGTTCTTAAAAAAACATGCCAGATATTTATTTACTACATATTTATGATGAATATTTATTACTTATATTATTATTATTTAATTTTCCATGAGAAAAAAGTGAATNTACTCTAACTGAATTATGACTTTTGAATTCTTCAGCTCCCAAGACCAAATCCCTGACTAACTTTTCCTCACTATTAAAATATTACTGTACGCCCATTATACTTTATATGAAAGTTTCAAATAAAATATTTGACAGTTTTGTTTTAGTTAATAATTCAGTTTTCAAAATTGATAGTGATACTGAGTAAAAGTAAAAATTTATAAAATTGAAACAAAAAGTCAACTAAAAACAACTAATTAAAGATAAAAATGGTCCCTATTCTATCCAGTTAATTAAATAACAATATGTACAATAAATATACTATTCAAAAAAGCCGAAGTACTCTCCTAAGAACTTTTATATTTTTTTTTTTCTGTGTTAGCCTCCCTTGCAACCACTAAGGGTCATTGGAGGGAGGGGCTATCTACAGTTTGCCACCCTATTTTAAACACCCATGGCTCAGGACAACCTTCTATATTATAAATAAAAGATTGACCTGGGCGGGATTTGAACCCGCGGCGTCAGAATTGCGAGACCCGTACGGACCTAAGAACTTTATATCACAACAAAACAAAATTTTATGTAATCGATTAATAATTATTTCTAAAAACTTCACCTTGCACTCACTCAGAATACAATTTAATTATTAACAATTGTATATTAATGATAAAAAAAAAGTTCAGTGGCACAATCTGAAAATGCGTAACATGCAAAAGGAAAGTATAAGTAGACATCTTCCACAATAATTGTTTAGACACAAAAGACCTGTCAAAACCTTGAGATCGATTTATTTTCACTGCACCTATTATACTAAGTATATATAATAAGGTATTTAAAGCGGCGAAGCCTCAAGGGGTAAGAAAAGTATAATGTTATCTAAGTTGAATAACATGTTATTTCAGGTTTGCCAACTCCCAATTTATTTTTTTTTTAATCAATCAGAAGAAGGCGCTACTATAATTATTAAACCTCTAATGTTCTGCTAAGGTGCGGCACGAAGTTGGCCTGTAATAACAATCTAGTTAAACTGAGAATTATAAATTATACTTTTTGCTAGATCAAAGTCAGAATTCCAAAAGTACAAGCGATTTTGTTTAAATGTAGTCAATTTCGCTCTGAAATGGATGAGTTAGCTCTGCTTTATGAGTTTCTCTTAGTAAATTTCCCGTTCATAAATCAAGGTTCTTCATATCTTCACTACATTTGGGAAGCAAAAAATAACCGCTTTTGTAAACAGTGTGTGTTTCTATAATAGGGTATGCTATTTACGCAGTACATATATATATATATATATATATATGTGTCCCACTAGGGCTCGTCGAGTTCATAAAGTGCCCTCAATTGTTACGTTTTTATTTTTCCGATTGGCCGTGTAAACCCAAGGGTTCTTCAACTAGCTCATGTGGTACTAATGTGCACCAAGCCAAATCTCAGAGATCTATACCTACCTTACGCCCACCTCATTCACACTCATTCGAAAACGCGATCCAGTATCAGAGTGATGAGACCAGCTACCAGCCTCCCATAACCTAGGATGTTGTATAGGGGCTTACTGCCTTATATGAATTGTACCAAGTAGACTGGCGAAACTCCTCAATCTAAAGAAACCTTTGGCAACGTCATTCGTCTCTGTGTGCATGCATGTATGTGTGTATATATATATAGAAGAGGGTCAAGGAAGGTTACGTAAAATGTTAGATAACCAGGGATCACTTTATAGTATTTCTGAAGAATTCCTAGTAGTTTTTGTGTGGTATTTTTTACTGTATTTTCATACCACTCAAATCTACAGACTAGTTGATTTCATCCCCATCGGACTACTCGTCGTAAGATAACATACCACAACAAAATTAATATTATTAAATGAAAATTAAAAGTAAATAATGTGAGGCGATAATTAGCTAGACAATGTCAGCTCCTTTAAGCCTGAAACGATACATTTGTCTTTCTCGTTGGTGTGTCTCTCGCTAGTAGATAATGTACCACAACAAAATTAATGTTTATATTAGAAAATTACATTTTACCCTTTTAAGTTTTACAAACATTCCATAACTCAACTAAAGTAGAAGATATTACGAATATCTTACGAACTCAAAGCTGTCGGAAAGACGAATTCATACTTCAAAGGAACTTTTACCATACCATTGCTCTAGAAAAAGAGCACGAAAATAAATAACAAAACCATATTTAAGGATGTGTGCAAAGCAGAGCGCTGGTAGGACAGCTGGAACAGGATGTTATCCCGAGCAGAGCACGTTCTCTGGTAGAGGTCGCCCGTCGCCGCGGTAAATCTGCCACTAAGTTATGACGTTGTTCCTAGAACAAACGACATAAAAACCCGGAGTCCCCCAGCCCCCCGTACAAGGCTGTCTCCCTGACAACTCTCCTTTCTTCTCCGCGGATCTAACAATAATGTTAATAACACCAACTTATCCTACTTCGGAGGAAATTAGTCTCATTAATGTCGGAGATAGTTTATCCAGACTGAAATACCTCGCCGCAATCTCTCCGTTCGATCCGCAATCCCTTATTTCTCATCATTGATAAATCCTAAAAAATGTTTCTTTAATGATAATATTTTTTCCATTTATTTCAGCTGGAGTGTTTCCTTCCCTTTTTAAGTTACCTGTAAAACGGGTTTGATCCCTCGTCTTTCATACATTACTTTCAACTACTATGTTATGATAAATGTTTGAAGTTGTGGATTTATAATTTAGCCGATAAGTATCTCTGATGAAATATAAGCACTTCATAATGCGTCTCGCTGTTGATCAAAGAACTTCCTTGGATTGCCGTCCTGGTGTGTGGTCTAGGGAGTTCACTGCGACACTGTCATATAATGCTTCTTTAAGCACTTGTTAAGTTATTATTTTCTGTGCTGTCGAAAAATATACACATTCAGTAAGTACAACAAGAAATGTGCAATCAAGAGAGAGATGCTAATTTTGTTTTCTTTAGTCCGATCTAGCGGCCTATTAGACAATGACCTCAGGTCAAACATGATTCCAAAGACCAAAGTGATCGCTTTTAGTTCTTTGAAGACTTATCCCTTTCTTTTAACTCTTACAAATTGTATATCACTCATGTATATATATATATATATGTATGTATAACATGGATGTCATTCTTTTTACAAGTTCTTGTTTTAGTATAAAGTTTAGTGCATAAGTAAGTCAACAGATTTATTGAGCCCATCCCCATTTAAGTTCTGTTTAATATATGTAAAAGCTGTAAAAAGAACGGATTCATTGTTCATAGTAAAATGTATGCCAGATCACGTTTAGAATTGAGATTAAGGATTTCTTGTTATTTTTTCATAATCCGTTCTTAAGTTATCTTTTAACTCTTCAGTTAAAAGATAAGGTTGATCAAGCATGAATACTTTATATTCTCCATGTTTCGTGTTTATGAATCAAGCCACCGTAATATGACTATGAGCTACTCCCCTCTGTCTCTGAACAGCTCACTTAGTTTTCAAGGAGCTTTTCTCATTCCCCTTCTTTCATTGTCATTTTTACATCGAACAAAACAAGTTCGACTCTTCATCTAGTTCAAGGTATTTTGTCTCATCCATATATTCTTCAGAAATATTCATTTTTCCTTGATTCATATTATTTTTTTTATTAATTTTAACACATTCCTGTATTTTACTACTTGTATAATTACTGTGATATTTCTCTATTTCCATTTTATTGGAGCTTAATTAGTTTTTTTTCCCATTCTAAGGGCAATAAAGAATTTACTATTTAGCTATCCTGTTCCTTTTTTCTATTTCCAATAATCTCTCTCCAGAATGTATAATGTTGTTTTTTTTTTCTTCCTTCGAATTTGGCACTTCATAATTTCGTCTATCTCTCATCTATTTCTATTTCTCAGTCTATAAAATTTTGTTTTTTTTCGGCTATCAATGACTTTCATGTTTTCATGTGTAATGAACCTTATTTCTGAGATTTTTTTTTTTTCAAGGGTCCTATTACTTCTTAGGCAATTTTATTTAGACTTTCTCTGTATACCCCAAATGATTGTCTACTGTGACGTCTTTTAGTAATCACGATTCGAAACGATTCTTTATGCGACTTTGCATATTGAGACAAGATCAGAAGTTTATAGATTTTATGGTGCCTTTATATGATGTCCGAATATGCTACCAATGAAATTTTAGAGTCTCAATCCTGTCAGAAGTCTTTGGAATCAAAGAGAGAGCTTCAATGTATTATGTGAATGAAGGTCATATTGCGTGTTAAAATGACTTTGCTGAGTGTCATTGTGGAGAGGAATTCCTACGGCAAACAGTATCTTTGACTACAGGTACCTCTCTGTCAAAAGTTCGCTAGAACCGGAACCTCTTTGGCCACCGCCATGAAGCTACGGAGGTTATAATGCTGGTACAGAACTCTGGAGGGATACCTTCCAGTCTCTGTCAGCTGGATTCACGGTATATGTAACATGCCGCAAAAACTGGAAACTGTCGCGTTCGCTGAGTAAGCTACCGCAATCAGTCATCAATTACTCTTACACATAATTTATTACTTTTCCAGTGGAAAAATCCAGGAATTGTCTAAGATCTTTGTGTCGGCAATGGGGTTTTCCCGCGGGTGATTTAATTTGAGTGTGAGTACCACTACAAATTAAAATACCTGTGCAATATTTGTTGTTCTGAAGGTGTACATACATCGATGATAGCTTTGAACCATCTTGACCATATAGCTAGCTACCTTTTATGACTTTCCTCTATTCTTTACAGACCACATTTAGTAGATGCTACAAATATATTTGTATTATATATATATATATATATATATATATATATATATATATATATCTATATATATATATATATATATATA
>KZ806960.1:779749-812225 GCA_000696205.2 Oncopeltus fasciatus | reverse complement strand
GAGAGAGAGAGATGTAGTGAGAGAGAGAGAGAGAGAGAGAGAGAGAGAGAGAGAGAGAGAGAGAGAGTTAGAGAGTGAAAAAGTGTCTTTATTTCTCATTTACATATTCTCCTGCCTATTTTTATTTTAATTAATTAATAGCCATTCAATTTATTTTCTCTTCACAAAATATTATAATTCTATTAACAGCTTATACCACTTGCAACAAATCAATTTAAGCTAAAACATTTGAAAATATTTTTCTGAAATGCGATTTTTATTAATTTTTTGATCGAACCCTAATTAAATTTTCTATTAAAGTAAGAAAGTGTTGTTGCATTATTCATATAAAATATTATGAAATTATGTGCAAATTGATATTAATGTACACTACCTGTTAATTTATAAATACTATCATAGTAAGATTGAAGAAAATTCTTGAGAGTTAATAACTATTTTTTAAAATTTCATATGATTAAAATGGACAATTTTATTCAAGAAACATTATTTTTCTATCATAATCTTTAACAGTGAAATTTCAGTGAAATCTTTCAATGCCAAATCACAGTGTCATATGTCAGTAGAATAGCATGGATCTTGAAAAACATTCTATGGAGGAAAAATTGGAGGCAAGCATTTATAGCAGCAATATTAAAATAATTAATAAGATCTTTAATATTATTGCAGTATGCTGAGTTTGTTTTCTTATGAATTCAATAATCTTGCAAAATCTGTCAAATTATATTTTCATTGTGAAAGACAAAATATTTTGACTCATTCAGTGTTTTCTTTTTGGATTCAAGTTGATCCTTGCTCCTTAATCTTAAATTTTACAAATAACTAATCTAAAAGATTGTTTCAATTGTTATGATGTTTTTTTTTTTAATTGAAGAAATATTTCAGTTGTGTTGCAGAAAGATTATTTTAATCATACTTAAAGTTTCAGGTATATCCCTACTCCCATTAGTACAATTATTCTTATGAAAACTTATTCATTTTTAAGTTTAAGTGGCTTAAGCCAATTTTGTTTAATAAATCAAAATTCTGGCTTCTAGAGTAATTCTTTAAAATTTACACAATTCCTTATGCTACTCTTTTTCTACATAGCGAACATATATACATGATACATCTTATCAATAAATTCAGGGTACCTTTGAGTTTTATCTTATAAAACTAATATTAAGCAACCTCTAGAGCAGAAAAACAATTTTAATTTAAAAATTTTATTTTTAAAAGCAACAGAGGCCAAATTTTGTTCTTATTAACTAAAAACTGTGCATTGACCACACACACACCCAAAACATGCACGCACACATTAATATGAGCAAACACAGATAAACATAATGTTGATAATACCCTACTCTTTAGAAGGGAAACTGCAGCTTAATACCGTTTGTAATTTTAATTATAAATTTGAAAAGAAGCTCAACTTTAAAAACTGAATATATTCTATACCTATGTACAGCGATATAATAAAAATAACATTAATTCAAATTACTTCTTAGGTTCAGTGATTTTGAAGGAAAATTTCATGATATTAAATTTTTATGTATTTCTTTCTGAATTAGATGATGACTGATAACAGCATGTGAGTGTTCAATATGTTTAATATAATTTCATAAGGCCACCACTGTATATTTAACCAAATCTTATGGCACTGCAGGAATCTGTTTTATTTAGGAATTCTGCTAGCCTTAAAAAAATAATTAAACTATTAATAAAACCCCCTATTATTATTAAGTATTAATTTTAAAATTCCCTGAACACATAGAAATTTTTTATTTAATATCTGGTTAGATCAATTTTTCAAAAGCTTTAGAGATGGAGAGATGTATATTTTACATATTTTTTATTAAGTTGAATTATTATGTAGATATTATTATTTTAAAATTTTATATCCCTCTACATCCTCATTCCCCCTTGATCAATATCATTCATTAATGAATTCATCCAAAGGCTTATAAAAAAAATAGAGAAAACAAATTAAAAGCTTAAATCTCGAGTTATTTTATTTTAGATATTAAGAACTCTAGAGTGCATACTGACAGACTAACACACTCACAGACCCACATGTATATTTGGATTTTATAAGTTATAAAAATATTCTTAAAACAGATGAAATACCATCTACCTGAAATTCCACCTACCTATTTGAGATGCTTTTATTGAAATAATATTCCTTAATTTTTCTAATATGTTATTTTATTATAATTTGTACCATTTTTGAACCAATAAACAGAATGATATCCAAATGGGAGACCATTTATTTGTTTGCAAAATACACATTATTATTATCAATAACTATACTTAAAATATCCAAAAAAAAATCTTTATCCAAAGGAGCAAATGCTAAATTTTTCCTATACCACATCTTCATAATTAAATATATGTTAAGTGAAACTGACTTAGACATGGCTTTCATCTCGTTGTATTTCTAATTTAAATACTTAGGAGTTCTTTATATTTAATTCATATTTATTATTCAAAATGTCATAAGAAGATTGAAACTAATATTTTGTGAGTTTTACAGTTACTAATTATAGGCCTTAATACTTTTATGGTTTATGATATTAGTTAACCCATTATTTATTAGCTGTAAGATTGAATTTTTTGTCATTTGTTGACCTTGATATAGTTGGATCAATAGAAAATTTAGATGTTTAACTGAAGACATTATAAAAGAATATTCTAACATTTTAAAAAATAAAATAAGAAAGGAACATTAAATGTTTACTAGAAGTTTGTCCAAATAATAACACTTTTAAATAATATAATTAGAAATCTTAATGTCTAACCAGTATTATAAACGAACCTCAATTATATTTATTTTATTATAATTAGAAAGGTAAAATGGAGTATTTTATAAAACATTTTTTTACTACACTAATCAATTTAAAAAATGCACACACTTTGCAGATTTAATTTGAACTCGTTTTATTCAATAGTTATTTATCAAGCTAAAGAAAAAACTAGTGCTACGCTTCTAATCAAGTTTCAAATGAAAAAGTAGGTGCACAAAAAGTGACCTTATGTCAGGAAGTCAAATAAAAAAATTTGACAGTCTTCATTCACTTTTTTCTCATGGAAAATTAAATAATAATAATATAAGTAATAAATATTCATCATAAATATGTAGTAAATAAATATCTGGCATGTTTTTTTAAGAACATGGGGACACAACTTATATATATATATATGTTTGTACTCTCATATGTTTGTTGTGAATGTATGTCTAAAAATAAGGCAATGGTTGCCTATTCAAACTAGGAAAAATAAGTTAAGGAAAAAATCTAATATTAAATATATCTTAAGCTAATGATGAATACTGATATAGTAACTTAGAAGCTATAGTGGAGAGAGCACTTGAGGAGGCCTTTCCAAGAGCTCGAGGATGAATGAAACATAATTTAGCTCTCAACCTCAAAACTTGGCTTTTGTCAGATATATCACAAATCATGAAAACTACAGATCTTCCGCAGTCTTTCGGGTCTTATCCAATGCAATTGTGAATGCTTGCTTAAATAAATATATTACATACATTTAGTTTAATTGTTATGAGTAGTGACTCATATACTACCTATTTAAATCAAAACATAGATTGGGGTCTAGAGAGCGTGTATGTTTGTGTGTGTATGTATATATTCACTTGCTATAATAAGAATTATAGACCACTGTCTATAATTCTTATTATAGCAAGTGAATATATACATACACACACAAACATACACGCTCTCTAGACCCCAATCTATGTTTTGATTTAAATAGGTAGTATATGAGTCACTACTCATAACAATTAAACTAAATGTATGTAATATATTTATTTAAGCAAGCATTCACAATTGCATTGGATAAGACCCGAAAGACTGCGGAAGATCTGTAGTTTTCATGATTTGTGATATATCTGACAAAAGCCAAGTTTTGAGGTTGAGAGCTAAATTATGTTTCATTCATCCTCGAGCTCTTGGAAAGGCCTCCTCAAGTGCTCTCTCCACTATAGCTTCTAAGTTACTATATCAGTATTCATCATTAGCTTAAGATATATTTAATATTAGATTTTTTCCTTAACTTATTTTTCCTAGTTTGAATAGGCAACCATTGCCTTATTTTTAGACATACATTCACAACAAACATATGAGAGTACAAACATATATATATATATAAGTTGTGTCCCCATGTTCTTAAAAAAACATGCCAGATATTTATTTACTACATATTTATGATGAATATTTATTACTTATATTATTATTATTTAATTTTCCATGAGAAAAAAGTGAATGAAGACTGTCAAATTTTTTTATTTGACTTCCTGACATAAGGTCACTTTTTGTGCACCTACTTTTTCATTTGAAACTTGATTAGAAGCGTAGCACTAGTTTTTTCTTTAGCTTGATAAATAACTATTGAATAAAACGAGTTCAAATTAAATCTGCAAAGTGTGTGCATTTTTTAAATTGATTAGTGTAGTAAAAAAATGTTTTATAAAATACTCCATTTTACCTTTCTAATTATAATAAAATAAATATAATTGAGGTTCGTTTATAATACTGGTTAGACATTAAGATTTCTAATTATATTATTTAAAAGTGTTATTATTTGGACAAACTTCTAGTAAACATTTAATGTTCCTTTCTTATTTTATTTTTTAAAATGTTAGAATATTCTTTTATAATGTCTTCAGTTAAACATCTAAATTTTCTATTGATCCAACTATATCAAGGTCAACAAATGACAAAAAATTCAATCTTACAGCTAATAAATAATGGGTTAACTAATATCATAAACCATAAAAGTATTAAGGCCTATAATTAGTAACTGTAAAACTCACAAAATATTAGTTTCAATCTTCTTATGACATTTTGAATAATAAATATGAATTAAATATAAAGAACTCCTAAGTATTTAAATTAGAAATACAACGAGATGAAAGCCATGTCTAAGTCAGTTTCACTTAACATATATTTAATTATGAAGATGTGGTATAGGAAAAATTTAGCATTTGCTCCTTTGGATAAAGATTTTTTTTTGGATATTTTAAGTATAGTTATTGATAATAATAATGTGTATTTTGCAAACAAATAAATGGTCTCCCATTTGGATATCATTCTGTTTATTGGTTCAAAAATGGTACAAATTATAATAAAATAACATATTAGAAAAATTAAGGAATATTATTTCAATAAAAGCATCTCAAATAGGTAGGTGGAATTTCAGGTAGATGGTATTTCATCTGTTTTAAGAATATTTTTATAACTTATAAAATCCAAATATACATGTGGGTCTGTGAGTGTGTTAGTCTGTCAGTATGCACTCTAGAGTTCTTAATATCTAAAATAAAATAACTCGAGATTTAAGCTTTTAATTTGTTTTCTCTATTTTTTTTATAAGCCTTTGGATGAATTCATTAATGAATGATATTGATCAAGGGGGAATGAGGATGTAGAGGGATATAAAATTTTAAAATAATAATATCTACATAATAATTCAACTTAATAAAAAATATGTAAAATATACATCTCTCCATCTCTAAAGCTTTTGAAAAATTGATCTAACCAGATATTAAATAAAAAATTTCTATGTGTTCAGGGAATTTTAAAATTAATACTTAATAATAATAGGGGGTTTTATTAATAGTTTAATTATTTTTTTAAGGCTAGCAGAATTCCTAAATAAAACAGATTCCTGCAGTGCCATAAGATTTGGTTAAATATACAGTGGTGGCCTTATGAAATTATATTAAACATATTGAACACTCACATGCTGTTATCAGTCATCATCTAATTCAGAAAGAAATACATAAAAATTTAATATCATGAAATTTTCCTTCAAAATCACTGAACCTAAGAAGTAATTTGAATTAATGTTATTTTTATTATATCGCTGTACATAGGTATAGAATATATTCAGTTTTTAAAGTTGAGCTTCTTTTCAAATTTATAATTAAAATTACAAACGGTATTAAGCTGCAGTTTCCCTTCTAAAGAGTAGGGTATTATCAACATTATGTTTATCTGTGTTTGCTCATATTAATGTGTGCGTGCATGTTTTGGGTGTGTGTGTGGTCAATGCACAGTTTTTAGTTAATAAGAACAAAATTTGGCCTCTGTTGCTTTTAAAAATAAAATTTTTAAATTAAAATTGTTTTTCTGCTCTAGAGGTTGCTTAATATTAGTTTTATAAGATAAAACTCAAAGGTACCCTGAATTTATTGATAAGATGTATCATGTATATATGTTCGCTATGTAGAAAAAGAGTAGCATAAGGAATTGTGTAAATTTTAAAGAATTACTCTAGAAGCCAGAATTTTGATTTATTAAACAAAATTGGCTTAAGCCACTTAAACTTAAAAATGAATAAGTTTTCATAAGAATAATTGTACTAATGGGAGTAGGGATATACCTGAAACTTTAAGTATGATTAAAATAATCTTTCTGCAACACAACTGAAATATTTCTTCAATTAAAAAAAAAAACATCATAACAATTGAAACAATCTTTTAGATTAGTTATTTGTAAAATTTAAGATTAAGGAGCAAGGATCAACTTGAATCCAAAAAGAAAACACTGAATGAGTCAAAATATTTTGTCTTTCACAATGAAAATATAATTTGACAGATTTTGCAAGATTATTGAATTCATAAGAAAACAAACTCAGCATACTGCAATAATATTAAAGATCTTATTAATTATTTTAATATTGCTGCTATAAATGCTTGCCTCCAATTTTTCCTCCATAGAATGTTTTTCAAGATCCATGCTATTCTACTGACATATGACACTGTGATTTGGCATTGAAAGATTTCACTGAAATTTCACTGTTAAAGATTATGATAGAAAAATAATGTTTCTTGAATAAAATTGTCCATTTTAATCATATGAAATTTTAAAAAATAGTTATTAACTCTCAAGAATTTTCTTCAATCTTACTATGATAGTATTTATAAATTAACAGGTAGTGTACATTAATATCAATTTGCACATAATTTCATAATATTTTATATGAATAATGCAACAACACTTTCTTACTTTAATAGAAAATTTAATTAGGGTTCGATCAAAAAATTAATAAAAATCGCATTTCAGAAAAATATTTTCAAATGTTTTAGCTTAAATTGATTTGTTGCAAGTGGTATAAGCTGTTAATAGAATTATAATATTTTGTGAAGAGAAAATAAATTGAATGGCTATTAATTAATTAAAATAAAAATAGGCAGGAGAATATGTAAATGAGAAATAAAGACACTTTTTCACTCTCTAACTCTCTCTCTCTCTCTCTCTCTCTCTCTCTCTCTCTCTCTCTCTCTCTCTCCTCTCTCTCTCTTATTAGTTTATTTTTGGTAGGTTTATTTTGGGACGTGAAATTTTATTAATCATTGATGAGGTTTTTTATAACATGGATGGGAAAGCCATTAAAGAGGAGAAGGTCTGTAATTCTTTCTATTTCTTTATTGTCAAAAAATTTAAGTGATTTGTGGATGAAATTTTTAGCAAAGTTAATTTTTTTTCTCACAGGAGTGAGATGTGTTGGAGTAGAGGAGTTGGTCTAAGTTAGCTTTCTTTGTGTATCAGTACCCACATAGCTACCCAACTATGGAGCCATTAGAATGATGATAAATTGGTTTTCAAGAAAGGGGAGTTCGTATTGAGATTCTGTTTTAATAGTAAATTTTAGGCAGCAGTGATATTATTTAAATGCCGTGTAGATTTAAGAGATTTTTTTTCCAGGACTAAGGTTTCGGAATAGATTATAAGATTGATGACTTCATCTATCCGTAAATTTGACAACTTAATTTTTCTAAACTGGGCCAATTTCCACCCAAAAAGGCAGGAAATACATTTTTACATTGAAAAAACTTCTAGAGAGGTTACCATTTAACCAGTGGATCTTACCGCCTATCAGCTATTTGTTTTGGTCCATGGTGTTTAAAAAAACAAATACACTTGTTCCCGGTCTCTTTAGTAAAACAGTTATAACAAAAAAATATCGATAAATTTTATTTATATGATGAATGGTTACCATCCCATTCTAAACATCTTCCAGAAGATGGTTTGCAGAAACCAATGAAGACGGATTACAGAAGGTATGATAGTACTATTTATCGATAAAAGCTTGTCCTGGGTGGGATTTGAACCCGTAGCACCAGTATTGCGAGACCAGAACGGGTCCCATGAACTACCCATGCGCTCCTCTTCTAACTATAGTGGTTAGAGTTCAACAGTGATACTTACTTCCCAATGTAAATGAAGCTTTATCTCTATCATCATTATAGTTTTGTTCGGATTACCGCGATTTACATTAATTAAATATGAAAAAAATTAAAAAACTAATTCCATTACACAATAAATAAATTCTCAGATTCTTTACTTTATTAAGTACTAATGTCTACATAACAGTTTTCTGCAAATCCAATTAATGCATGCAGAGAGTGGATTTCACCTACCTTTTTTGTGGGATGTTCTAGGAGGGTGATCTCCTCGTCGCCGGAGAGTGTGCTGCATGTACTACAGTTGGAAACCTTGCGGGAAGGAGTCCGGAGATCTGAGCCCCAGCTCGAGTCAGAGTCGTCATTGATGGACAGGCAAGAGAGCCGACGACTGAGGAGGTGCGGTTGGTCCTCCGGGGCCGGATCGTCCCCGGAGAGGTAGGAGAGCGGGCGGAGTGGCGGTTGGTCCTCTGGGGCCTGGTCCGAATGGTCACTGATGATGACCGCCGGCGGGGGCTTGCCCAGGAGAGGCAGCTCAACCACCCCGAACCGCCGCTCCCGCCCTCCTGACATCCCCCACCTGTCCGCCGCCACCAGTCCGCTCCAGTACCCCCTGCACAACACCACCCACACTTCTTATTCAAAGGAATAATCTAAAATTTATTATAAATAATAATCTAAAAGATGAGCCATGATTATTTAATGTTTACCATATCCTGCTATGGAGGACTGCTATGGAGGGACTGCTATGGAGGACTGCTATGGAGGGACTGCTATGGAGGACTGCTATGGGACTGCTATGGGGGTTGCTATGGAGAAGGACTGCTATGGGTCTGCTATGGAGGACTGCTATGGGACTGCTATGCAATGGAGGACTGCTATGGAGGGACTGCTATGGAGGACTGCTATGGTACTACTATGGAGGAGTGCTATGGTACTGCTATGGAGGGACTGCTATGGAGGAATGCTATGCTATGGTACTGCTATGGAGGACTGCTATGGGGAGGACTCATAAAAAGTATTGTACAAAGTGAAAAATAAACATGCATTTCAACATCATTTTTTTTTTTTAACTTTTATTTATTTATTAAATTCTGTTAAATTAAAACATTTTGTAATTTGATCACCACAATGAATTAGAGAAAAAAAAATGACACACAATATCAATCACATGAGGAGAGAAGGTGACCAACGACACCACTCTCAAATTATTTACAGATTATGTCCCCAGGAGGTCACGGGGCCATCTTCGTTTTAGTCGTCTGGGTGGATCATAGGGGTTGGAGTCCGATGACAGGGACTGGGCATATGGATTAGGGTGAAATTGAGGTTTACAGTGGAGGAGCGTGAAGCGAGCGGAGATGAAGTCATGGACGAATGGGATATTATAATCTTGATGTAGGGTAGAGTTCGAGACGTAGTATGGAGCATTTGCAATAACTCTTAGGATTTTGGATTGGAAAGATTGAATACGTTGGATGATGGAAGGCTTAGTGGCACCCCAGAGTTCTGCACCGTATGTCCAGATCGGTCGTATTAGTGTTTTATAGAGTCAGTTTATTCTCTGTTGTGAGCTGTGAACGCCTGTTTTATAAACAGATATAGATATAGACTTATAGTCTGTATAAGAGTCCGTAGCGTCTGTTGAGTTCTTGTCGTTTGATTTTTATATGTTGGCTCCAATTAAGTCGTGAGTCAAGGTGGAACCCAAGGTAACGGACTGAATCAAGGAGGGGTATTGGGATATTATTAAATGTGACATTATAGGGGGAATCTTTTCTTAGTTGAAAATTTACCTGTACGCATTTGGACTCATTTATCTTTATTCTCCATTTGCTCAACATCATTAAGTCTAATATTTTTTCAAATGCTTTTTCATTTAATTCAGAGTAATCAAACATAATTATTTTAAGTCCTGACAGACGGTTTAACCATTGTAAAATTCTTTGTTGCTAATTGTCTTTGAAATTAATTTACAAGTTAAATACAAATGGTTGGAGGTTCGTTGGCAGTCGAGTATTAATGCTGCAGAACTCCCATACAAAATAAACTTTGGCTTCTTAAGCGTCAGAGTAATTCCATATATTAAACCAATAATGTGTTTCAAATGTTACGAATTTCGTCATGGAACTCGTTTTTATAAACAGAAATTACAAATTTGTGGAAAACGTGGAACATCAAATCAAGGATGGGTTGCAAAAAATGTTTGCCTAATAATAAAATGTAAAAATTGCCTAGGTCCCAACCCTGCCTGGTAAACCGCTTTTCCAGTACATAAAAAAGAAAAATAGATAGAAGACCTTCGAATTTCACAAAAAATATCTTACAAACAAGTAGAAAAAGTACTCAACTCAAATCAAACAAATGTCAATTAAATGCCCGAAATTTCACAATCCTACTCTCAAAAATAACTACTCCGCCTTCATTTAATATATTCTGGACAAATTTAAAACTCTAGTTAATAAAGTTGAATACTTAACCTCAAGAATTTATGCCCTTGTAAGAACTAGTCTATCCAACTTCTAAAACTCAAAACAAAAACGAATCTTATCCTAATTAACTAGTAAATAATTTAAACGAACACTCTCAAACAGGTTAATGATCTTCAATAAATAAAAATGAGAAATATGATCCAGTAGAACACTTAATTAAAAAATGAGCCAAGAAACCTTCTCTAACTAAAAAGCTTGACAAGATAGAAAGGCCACAATCTCATAGCTTCTTCTAGCTTATCACAGGCTGACCTCTCATATCCAGATGATCCTGGAGGGGATACCAAGACAACCAAACCAAGAATTAAGTCCCTAAAATAAACATAAAAACTTTCTAAATATGGTATTTTTAAAAATCACTGTTATTAAGGTTCAATAAAATATTAACATTCTTAGTTACAATCAGCCCATTTATGTATGCTTTTATAAAAGTAACAATAATCCTACACTTAAGATATAGATTTGTAATATCGACAGTGAATATTCATCTACTTAAAGCCCAAATAAATAATTTGAATTGTAAATTTAAATACCACGCTACCCATGCTGAATTACTAAATTTCCTTATAAAGGCTCACTATACAATTTTAATTATATTCTTTCTGTATATTAATATGTATAATTTACATAGTAGCGTATTCTTCTTATCATTAAATATTAATAGTCTACATATTCATTACTCATTCATTATTTATTTATTGATGATAATCAATACTTTTTATTTAATTATATTGTATTGTTTATCCTTCAAAATACGTAGTAATAACAAACCATCTTCTTATACATAAAATTATAATTGGTCACTGGAACAAAAATAGCTTTCTATATCACGTAATGATTGAATTAATCTTCAAAAGAATACATAATTTAATATTCGATGTTTACAAGAAACTCGTCTAAACAGAAATGACTCTAAATAATCTAAAAGGTTATTTCCACCACCTATGAATATAGAACTATCATACCTTCTATTATCCGTCTTCATTGGTTTCTGCAAACCATCTTCTGTTGGTGTGCAGAAACCAATGAAGACGGATAATAGAAGGTATGATAGAAATGACTCTTTTTATTTATGTAAATACTCTTTTTCCAGTAGTGATTTTGAACAAAATAGAATAGCTTGTTGGAGGAAAAGGTGTATTACTTTCCGATAATATACCGTGTACTCAAATTCCTACAAACACCAATTTAATTTATTTTCAGGTAATGTCAAAAAAGAGTTAAAAATTTCTTAAAATATAATTATATGTATTTTCTTCATTGTTTGAGATTTTATTATTTTATTTTTAAAAACAAATCTAAAAGAAAAAAAAAACAAAAGGAAATATATACGTTTGAATTCAGCCCCCTGAAAATGGGAAGGGTACTAACCCGCATAACTTTGAGTTGTTCCCGCCTTCTATAGGAGAGCTGCCTATTTTTATTAGTATGAAGAAAAATAGCCGACTTTACACATCAGATCCCATTTTACTCTAAAAGGGGTTTATATAATTTTTATTTATAGCGACTCAGATGGTATGATCAGTGGAGAATGTTATCATTTTTTTTTATAATATTAAAATCTTGCCCTGTTACATCATCTATATTTTTGGGATTTTTTTTTTTTTTTTTTTCAAAATAAGGTTTTGATTAAAATTTAAAAATATTCTTTTTTATACTCTTTCGGTCCGGCAGAAATGCCAAATGGAGAAAACTGATTTCTTTTAAATTCAATGTACGTCTGTCAAGCAAAAATAGCGCAAACCATGCGATTTTTCTAGCTCCGTTCTTGATCCATATTCGTCCGATTTCGCTCAATATCAAACCCGGTCTTTATTTTTTTTTTTAGATTTAAAAGAGACATGCTAAATTTTATCAAGAAAAGCAACAAATTGTTCCTAAAGACCGTATAAATAAATAATGAATAAATAAAAATTATCAATTCAGGTGTACACTTAATTACCAATCAAGGGAAATAAAAAAAAAAAACGTTCACGCAAGAGCTTCACAATTAAAGCAGATTTATCCGATTTATTTAAAGATGGATACAAATTAGAGTAAAGGAAGAAATTTAATTTGCAAGCGAGGAAGAATAATGAGTGTAAAAAGTATGAACACTCAACATTACTGTAGACTAACCGGATAGGAAGAATGGAGAAGCGCTCACCTACTGCAGTCTGCTGAAGAAAACTACACTTTGCAGTATAAGAGTATCACTTGGAGACTAAATTTACGCAATAGAATAATATATACATATATTCTCTGTTGTGAGCTGTGAACGCCTGTTTTATAAACAGATATAGATATAGACTTATAGTCTGTATAAGAGTCCGTAGCGTCTGTTGAGTTCTTGTCGTTTGATTTTTATATGTTGGCTCCAATTAAGTCGTGAGTCAAGGTGGAACCCAAGGTAACGGACTGAATCAAGGAGGGGTATTGGGATATTATTAAATGTGACATTATAGGGGGAATCTTTTCTTAGTTGAAAATTTACCTGTACGCATTTGGACTCATTTATCTTAATTCTCCATTTGCTACACCANATAAAAAGAAAAAGAAAAATAAGAAATAGAATAATAATAAAAAAAATAAATGCACAAAAAGAAAATGAGTGCTGCAGAAGAAAAAACAATGAAACTTATAACTAATAAAATAACAATAATTCTTGATAAAAGTAAACAAGATACAGCATATATATACATAGTTTCTTCCTGTTGTTTTGTATGCATGCACAGCATGGGGCAAGGGATCAGTTAAAAACGAACAAAATCCCCTAGTCAGTAAGCATAAATAAGTCTTCCGTTGTTAGTTATTGGAGCCTATAGGACTTTTAGAACGGCTCTGCAATAAATAGCCGGGCGAATTCCGAATGAACTTCACCTGAGGGTAGCGACCTCTTCTCTGGTCTGGTCGAGTACCATTCCAGATAAGAGTTTACCAATTGATAATAGATACAACATTTGAATCGGTGATGACCCAATGGGAGAAGAGATTGGTAGAAGTACACTAGGGTAGGATCACTTATTAATGTCTTCATAATGCCCGATAAAAATGATGAATGTCTGTCTCAAGACATTCAGCTCTCTACAGGAATAAAAACTGTTAAACTTAATTTCTATGATACAAAAATATAAAGAAAATGCCAAGATGTAGTTGTGGAGAAATTTAGGCCGTAGGTCATTTTAGATCGACCGAACTTTTAGAAGCACTCTTCATTTTAACTGGGGAATTTTCTATATTGCAATGGTTGCCGCAAAGCCTCAGTGATTTTATTAGTTTGGAGGAAAAGTTCAGTACATTTAAGTTCTTTCTGAGGAAAGGTACCATGATCTAGCAAGGATCTGACTCGCCCATGTAAGTAACGGTTTTTTAAATTATAACTAACCATTTCATATAATCTAATGTAAGCAGACAGCTTTAAAGAACGAAAGCAAGAAGCAGACCAGGAGCTTAGTTGGGAGAACGCCCACATCAGGAATGCCGCAGACTTTCTCTACATCCTCAACTAGAGATAGACCCCAAATAATGCGAGACACCTGGGGAAAACTCATTGAGGGGAACATACTGGGCTGTAGCGCCACTGAATGAATTGAGAGTGATCAACTGGGCCACATTGCCAGAATTCCTGATGAAGTGGATCCCAAGGCAGCTTTACAAGATAGAAGGAAAGGTAGGCCACAGCTTAAATGGAAGGACGCCGCAGATCGTCTCTACATCCACATCAGGAGAGAGAGAAAGAGAGAGAGACCACACAAAATCGAACCATCTGGCGAAGGCTCACGAAGAGACCACGGAATGAAATAATAATAACAACTCAAAGCGACTGCTTCTGTAGGCCTAGATGATGGGGACAGGATTCCAGTTGCAGGAAACTATCACCAAGTTTTAAATCCGACACAAGTATCCTCCACAAAACAATAAATGCAAATTTGAATAGAGAGTTTTTTTTTATCATAGAAATTATAAATAGATGTTTAAGCAGCCTTGAAGATGGCTTATTATGTAAGCCGATACGTCGGAAGATAATTTAAAAATGTACATTTTTTAAATTGTATTTTTTGATCTACCTTGACCCAACCCCAACAAAAACATAATAAATGCGAATTTCCTTCAATTGGTTTAATCTTGTTGGTTTGAAGAAAATTTTTGGTTGAAGGAAGGTTTTGGTTGTGTGAGGTTGTTGGTCGTGGAGGTATTCGCAACCGTTTTGTAAGATCCAATGCTTTTATGTACTATCTGATGCATGTTCTGGCTTAGGTATACATGTTGTTGTCAGTATGGCTGCCATTGTTGCCTAGACCTCTTCAGAATAGATGAGACGTTAGGCTAAAGCCGTTCTGCAGGTGCACTTTTTTAGGGGTAAAATTAGAAAAAAAAAATCCACTAATTGAATTTATAAAATTGACTGTATACATTGTTCTGAGAGGGTCGAATATTGCAAAATTTGGATGAAAGGCCTTATCAGCACAAAAGAAGTTACGCGGGGCATACAAATAAAAATAAAGGAACAAAAAGTGATCTTGCCCATCATAGCAAAAAAAATAATGAATACACAAAATATTAAAATGTATAAACAGTTCAATGTATTCAGTACTTGGCGTGATTGTAATAACTGAGTCCCTTATTACACGAAAATAGCCTAGGCCGAATTATTGGATTAATTTTTTTTTATGTCGAGGTTTTGTGAATTTTACTTTTAAACAATGTGTTTAAAAATATTTTTTATTTATTAACGAATTAATTAACGATCTCTGCACATAAAAACTAGCTGACTTCAATAATTTGTAGTTCCAATCTGATTCTTAATTAAATTCAAAGAAAGCTACTTGTACTTCAGTTTTAAATTAGTAAGCAAAAAATAAAGATGTTTGAAGATTTTAAATATCTACTGACTAATTCTATGTGTATTTTTTTCTCTCAGGCAGTTAGACAGATGGAAACATCTTAAAGGAATGTCACGGAATGGTGATAGGAAACTGAAATAAGTTCGAGAAATTTAGACAAGGGGTTGAAAGTAGCCAAAACCGAATCCAAAACTGATTCCGAGGCGGAGGAAGTCTGCAGATTTTGGCGGGAAGCGGTCAGCTGTAGAGAAAGCCTGTTCTCCTTGAGCCTCGCTCCCGATACAAACCCGCTCTAGTACACTGGTTTTTGCAAGCGCCGAGATCTGCCCCATATCACCCCACTCGGTATCGCTCTCGTCGAACTAACTTCCAGCGCGTTTCCCCAAGAGGGGATCAGAAAGGTCTCAACAGAGATTCAAGCATTGAAAATGCGGTACACGAATTTGCACAAAGCGCCCTATTGACCAATACGTATTGACCAAAGAGTATATATCAAGCCTATATTCCTCTCCTTACAGAAAAAAACGCCTGCAGAACCTCCATTTAGGCTTCCACTCAGATAATAAATTACAAAAATTCTATAGTTTCCTGAAAGATCCTATGCCCATTTCCCAACGTTATATACCGAATTCTATGTCCAGATAAATTGTTCGGCTTCATATATTGGCCAAACAAAGAACCATCTTATAAAATATTGAAAATACTTGAATACAGCATTAATATTCGTGAAACGAATTCTTCGACCCTCTCCCTTCATGCTATTAGCAACAACCACAAGCCTGCAACCTACTGTCCTGGCCTCTGAGCCTTTCCTTATGAAAAGGCTGATTTCAGATTGTGAGAACATTAATCTCAATCCTTCCTCCATTAATAATACGCAGGAGAAAGATAACATTTCTTCAGTTTATTGCAATATTTTCCGATTAATTTAAAGGAAATTTTAAGGTAAATAATCTCCTGCGTCTGCCTTTCCTTTGAAGGCATTAACCTGTCCATTGTTACCTACCTTTGAAGTGTACCGACAAACCCCCTCCCACCCCATTTCACCGGTTGTACCTCAGATAAGCTTTGCACTCTGAGATGTGACCCACAAACCTCCCTCGGAGATCTCTCCAGACATCACTACATATACAATTTTTTTTATATATATGACATTGACATTTACAACCGTTATTATTTCATACTTGTACTGAATAGTTTAATCTGTTAATCTTTTTCATCTCTTATAACATCCCTCATCTCTGTATGTTCTTTCCAATCCATAATTCTATAAGTGTATATTGTATTTCAGGCTGATGGTGATTGAAAAGTTGTGTTGAAACGTCTTCAATAAAATAATAATAAAATAATTACCCAACAATTTTGGAGTATTTTATTTTTCTGAAACCCTGACTAATATCTCCAGCATAATACTCGACGGCCAACGAACTTCCAACCATATATATATACGAAACTGATTACATTTCTAAGTTCTTCTTCTGATGGGAAAGTAAATGGAGTGGGAGTGAGCTATCATTGGTTTACCTAATCCCGTCAGCTGATACCAGGGGTTGTGGTATTGTCATATAAGCGGTCCCCCTCGACTTCAATTTTTTTATTGTAAAATATGCATCTGGAAGATGTTGACTGTAACTTGAAAAACGTCGTTAAAAGCTTATATTGTGATTATATATAGTAGCTCCCTTGGTATAGTGGTTAGCTTGCACTACTTATATGCTAAAATAGTGAACTATAAATCCCCCTTACAGTTCTTGTTCTGAACTATTAGTTCCGAAGTTCTCTACCAAGATAAATATGGTAGTGGCGCTAGTGTGCCAGTTGGAGGCCAAGTATAGCGCTAGCGTTGCTTTGGATATGAAAAGGATCGACGGCCCTCGGGACCCGTCAGTCTACAGTTGAAAACTCATGTAAACAAATAGACTTCTACAGATAAACATAGGTTCTCCGATGTTAGCGGAGGTTGGCAGTGGGAGCAGGATTGATCACTCCTCAGCTCGAGAAATAACAGTGTGTATAGGAGCCTGTGACATATAGTAATTTCTGAGGTCTGGCCAACCACCCATAAATACTACATTAAACTAAAGACCCCTAGTTCTATAAAGCCTACTGGAATCATTTTTGGTATATATATTCTCAATCAAGTTCCTTAATTTAGAAACAAATCTCTAAAAGCTAAATGAAATTTAAGCTTATATTAAATAGTCACAATGCCTTCTTCACTGTTTAATTAAAAAATTAGAGAATTAAATAAGTGCACATTGTAATTTTCAAGCAATCATGTTTTACGTACAATAGATTTGAAAGAAGANTAAAGTTTTCCGAGTAAAAAGGTATTGAGAGAACCATAGCCGTGCAGAAGGGGCCACTTGAAGGTGGCCACATATATATATATATATATATATATATTCTTGCAAATTACAACGTAAACTTATTTAATTTCTTAAGTATAGAGTAGTGGGAACTCTCCCTACTGGAACCTGCTCTACTGGAATCTTTAAAGTATAGAAACCAAACTCTGCACCTAAGCCTTGTAATTAAAGTTAGTATTTTTTAATAATATTAACGAAAAGTTATTATATTACAATATTAATAATGAAATACTTATTTAAATTTTTAAATTCTGCAATTAAAATTTATCTTTGCCATATTTGTTGGAAAATGTGGCTTTTTAATGTTAACGTTCTGTAACATTTCATCTTTACAAAAAAGGTTTATGAAAGAAGATGTCAAAGAATGAATTAAGAAATATGAATGATTCTTCCAACCTTTCCTCTCAGATAAAAATTAGTAATTCTCCCTTAATCATGCCATTTTTTTAATGGAATATAAATTAAAATCTGTTTTATTTACTCTGCCTGATGTGCTTCTAATGTCATTCAGTAATATTTTATGCCATCGACTAATTTTGAAAAAGATAAGAAATTAACTTTCCTGTGTGACACTGGCTGGCTTCACTCTACAAACGACTAGGGAGCAATATAAGTATACCGTATTCTTCATTCTGCTTTGAATGTGGAAAGGTTGGCCTGAAATATGTACTTATGAATGTTGCAGGAGACTGTGGAATCCTACGTTTACGTCAATGCTTACCTGCTCTATTGGAATACTGCTATCGAATAGTCTATATTCTACTATCAATTGCCCTTTCTTTGCTCTAACATCGAGTACTTTGTACTCCTCTTGATGGCAATCACCTTCTTCCCTTAAACATACAACTGACGAGGGGTGGGGAGGTATAACTTCCCCCGGATCTACATCCTTCGTCTCCTATTGTCTGCCCAGAGAGCTGGGACAACACACAATAGATTCCAATCGACCTAATCACAGCTCTCTATACAGTGCCTAGTTAATTTTCTTTCACTCCTGCCATCTCATCAGTGATTGTACACCGCAGTCTGGGCGTACAACGGTCGTCAAGGCGTCAATTCTTCTGACACTCATTAATCTTTTAAAAGTTCTAATATCAACTTATATTATATAGATACTAATAGAAACATACTATAGTTATTACTCATCCATTGGTTCAAAATGACCTGCTTCAAAGACAAATTATCATTTTCATAAGTTGTGGATATTTTCTTATATTTAAGCTTAAATTTCTTTTGGCGACTAAGCTGTCGACATCAGAGCACCGTTCGAGAGTTGATTGATCCTAATTCTGTTGCTTTAATTTTTAGACAGTCTAGAGACTCATCTCTAGATGCATCACAAGAGGTAGCCAAAGATTTCGCACAGGTTGGTCATCGTACACCAGTGACTCCTACCTCAACTACTGTTGTTGTGTACCATTCTTACTTGATACATACGTACATCTGACATTTCAGTTAGCTGTTTGGATTGCATTCTATTAAATGGATTTTTCACACCCTATGTGTGAGGGAAAGATAGCTATTTTTTCTCGAACTATTAATGGCGATATTAAAAAGGTATTTACCATTGCCCTTCTCAAGATGGTAGTTGACCAATGAGGAAGTCATTTGGTGCATCGAGAAAGAAAAATAAATGACCCTTACTATAAAGAGAAGTAATTTAAAGTTTAATATATAAGAAAAACTTGAGTAAAACTGCACTATGGGAGAAGGTAAGACATCTTGGATAACATATCTATGGGAATGGTCCGAATTAAGATAGCAATGGTTATTGTAAACGACCAACAGGGGGCGGCACATTAAGAAATGAATGGTAACCGATGATGTAATGATAATCACAAAAACGTCTCACATACACATCAACAGCTTTAACCGACTTTCCCCACATCGATTTTTCTCCATATCGTCAAACTCTTTCGATAGTATTGTAGCTTAAATTCGCCACTCGGAATCAATTAGAGGTTTTTTGGTACAGCCTAGGTCAGTTTGTGGCTACCAACCCCAGCGCTGTAGGTTTGATTCCTTCCACTGCCTAGCTTTTATCGGGAACAAATGGATGGCTAGAATAGGGAAGTTATCTGTACATAGCTACTATTTCCAGTACTCCAAGCTTTTGAATGAGTGGCAAAATAATAAAAGAAGTAAGCGGCATATGAAATAAATAAATGAATGACGTCTTATAAATAAATACCTCATTTCTGTACTCAAATTTTCGCCACTTGATCTGTATAAATAAGAAAACAATGTATTCAAAATTGTATTTCCTGAAATTGTAAATTTTTAATTTTCCGGGGTAAAATAGCCAACATTTATAAGTTTCGTTAATTAACAACTTTTTGAAGCACGGCTGGGATGTCTGTTTGTTTTTCGAATCTTGTCTGAGAAAGTTTTAACAGCGTTTAAGATTAGATTGCAAAGAGTGTGCTTTATCGTACGTGTTCAGCAATTACTTTCACAACTTTTACTATTTATTCTATATCCCCATTCTACAGAAATTGAAGTATAGTAATACCGCGAAATATGAGATTATGGGTAAGCCATTGGACATAGTTCTAACATTTTTACTATAAAGGTATATATATACAAGATATTTAAGTATCTATTGTGTTGTAATAGTAAATATAAATTTGCTAGAGTAAAATTATGTAGAAAAATAATATAAAAATTTGATATATCACATTACATATATATCACATTACAGGATACTGTTCTATAACAAATAACAGTTTATATACATAAATTCATAAATTTAAAGTTTTCCGAGTAAAAAGGTATTGAGAGAACCATAGCCGTGCAGAAGGGGCCACTTGAAGGTGGCCACCTGACCCCAGATGATACCACTCTACTTACAAGACGAAATCCTATTTTCCAAGAAAATATTCTCAGCTGATTCAGAAGAGCCAAGAAGTTCCTATAGAGTTCCATAAGAGCGACTCACCAGCTGCTGTCTAGTAAGTTTCAGAAACCGCGTCAGATCGAGCGTCTTACAGTATCAGGCAGGTCGTGGTCCTTACAGTGCCAGAGACAGGGCAATCAGTGACCGCATCAAATGAGTTCATATCTTTTTTAGCAAATTTAGCAAGTTGTAATGTGGCCTCTTTGTAAATTAATACTTTTCATTTATTTGTAAAATTTTTTAATTAGCTATAAGTAATTGGTCTTTTTATTTCCTTATTTCTTAGTTAGTATGGACAGTAGATTCGACTGTTATCAGTTATTAGTACGTATAATTACTTGTTGTAATAAATAAATTTTTATTTATTTTGGTTTAAATAATTTTTGACCAGTATCTATTAAAAATATGTTTACATAAATGCCTAATCATTTATACTAATTGGAATGAAAGAGAGAAAAATCAAAATTGAGAAAAGCCAGGAAAGGGGAAAGGTTAGTATGTTCAAAAAAATAAAAACTGTTAAGGAATGAGAATTATGAAAGTATGGCTAAAAAGAATACAATTTATTTTCTTGTTTTTAACTTTTACGAGACTTGCTTTTTCTTAAATACTCCTTGAACATCGACATTTGATCGAAATCAGGTGTAGTGGCGATAAACACTTATGTGATTAGGCCCTTCGACCATCGACTTTCTGAAGCACAGATGTTCAACTATCTCCTCATCTTTCTCGAAAGTCTCTAGATGGTATTCACCAGCCTTATTCATTGGTAACGAAGTGAACACCGGCACCAGTGAATTACATAAAGTTCATAAGGTATGTAAGAGGTCTTCCTTAGGAAGGACGAGATGGGCCGGGAATACCTTAGCTGTAACATTCGTCCACCGTCTACAAAGAGTGGACAGGTGCCATTAGTGAAGCGTACTCTATGGCCTTCCCCAGCCCGGGTGGGGGGTGGGCGAGGTCTCTCTGATGTCACATTGACGTCATGACCCTCATCTACATTCCAGCCCCCATCTCCGACCTCTATGTCCATCGGACCACCTGTCCTCTGCCTCCCACAGCTGTTGATTACCATCCAGACCACCATCCTCTCTTACAAAAACTTTGAACTTAGTAAAAAAAAAAAATCGATTATAAATTCTGGATAAAAGAGAATTTTTGTTTTTATATGTAAAGAAAATATATATTAATCATAATATATATTTTGAACGGTAGATGTACTATTAAAGAACTCCTAAACATTCCAGCTAAGCGTATTTATATTGATTTGACATTCCAGTTAAATGCCAGGCATTTTTTGCACCAAAATAATTACCTCGGATATTTTTAATGTAGGCACCGCCAGTATTATATAGACGTTCTCGTTGAAAATGACTTTGCCTATTACTTTGAAATGGTTAGTGACAAACCACCGCGTAAATGTTTTAATGGTTTTACTTTTTAAATCGAACAGCAGTTTACGGCACATTTACGAAACACGATTTATGGTAATAACATAAACAAACTTCAGCAAAACCCCTCAGGGAATTGAATGACAACTGAAGCCTAGAACCCGGGACAACTCTTTCAAGCAGTAATTGAGCTCTTGACTGCCTGTTAATTAGCTAGACGCCCAAAGCAGACTTAAAGAGTCGTCAGATCACTCGACTTCCTGTCTAAATAATTAATTATTTTATTTTCAAATGTCGCTGTGAGTGTGAGCCGTCTCGGAGGTTCAGTCTGGAAGTGGAGGAGCTCTAGCTGGTCAGCCAGCATCACGTATAGGAGGGACACCCAACAAAATTTCATTTTCAAAATACATTAAAAATATTTATAATAGCTAATTATTATTTAGTAATAATATTATAGTAATTTATAACGACTCATAATTTCAAGTACTTTTTGGTATATGCTAGTACTTTTAAAAAAAAAAGAATTGGGGAGAATCTAAAAGACTGTTAAAAAACAAAAATAAATAAATAAGTATTATATGATTCCAATAAATAAAATGAATTCCAGCAAAAACATTTACCACAGGGGAAAGGGGAGAGAAAAATAATTTTCAAACAATTAATGCAAGGGATCAGAATAAAAAATCTATCTGTCCCAGCCAGGACTCGAACCTAGATCTCCTGCTTTTCGGGTCGGTATGTTTCCATCACACCACCGGGACGAGCCAGATGACTTATTAAAATCCCAACTCACTAGCGAGAGCCTAACCCACGAGAAAGACGAATACATCGTCTTATGCTCGAAGGAGCTGACATCGTCTAGCTATTTATCGAATCACGTTCGTTACTTTTTTTAATTTTCATTTATAAATATTAATTTAGTTGAGGTTTATTATCCCACGTAAATTTTAAACAATTAATGAGAGGGAATAGAATAAACAATCTATCTGTCCAGGAGATCCAGGTTCGAGTCCTGGCTGGGACAGATAGAGTTTATTATTCTATTTCGTCGCATTAATTGTTTAAAATTTACGTGGTATAATATACCAAAGCTAAATTAATATTTTTAAAAATTAATTTTTTTTGTCTACCCTTTCCCAAGTTCTCATTGCGCGACGTATGGTTGCTGACTGTACTACCATTATACCAATGACCGTAGGTTATGCTCATTCATAAAATGAAACATTAGATTTCATTGAAAACCTCCAGAGGGTTCCTCCAACACTTAATAACTATTATCCAAAATTTTAAAATTATAACTTTAAGAAAATCATAATAATATTATTTATTGTAAGATTTTTAGACAATTACATTCTTCAATCATATATATTTTTTTTCTTAATAAAGTTATTCTATTATCCGTTCTATGAGAAATCTGTCAACAGGTCGTAGGCCATCCTCGAAGTCTCATAGGGCTGCAAGCTTTATCTACCGAGGAGAAGGGAAGGAATAGAGAGGTTAGGTTAAGATCACAATCATTCGAAGCATAAGTGAGTTAGAAGTAGGATAAAGGCCTAAATCTAAAGAAGAGTTGCCTGTAATCAAAGATTTGCTGTTGTAATAGTTAATATTGCAAAATATAAGTAACTACAATATGTGCAAGGGAATAGAAAAAAAAATCTTACTACCTCTGCCGGGACTCGAACCCGGATCTCCTGTGGTATGTTCGACTAATATATTTCCCACGTTGAAACTCAAGCATCTATCACTGTTACGCATATCTATCACTTCGGACTGTTGGATTGGAAAACGTCGCTATTAATCAGATATTTAAAAGAAGGTAATATTATAATTTCAGAAGCATGTATAAATAGGCCATATTACCAAATACATATTAGTATTTTGAATATTTTTTTATATATGCTAATTTTTTATTCAGGGTAAAATTGGTCAGGTAGCATTATATTTAGCTGTTATATANTATATATATATATATAGATATATATATATATATATATACTGGGTGGGGTATTGTGATTCTTGTCAGATTCCCACACTAAAAAAAAGTACTTTCTCTTTGTACTTAACATTTCAGGTAATCAATCACTATTATTTGTACAAATTCGCAAGCTCAGCATTTCGTCTTACATTGAAAACCAACATACTGAATTTCATTTGAAAAGCAAAAGATTTGGAAAAAATAAAATCTACAGTACAGGGATAACCTGTATGGGGATAACCCCACCCCCATAATCGTGTAATTTCAGTTAAAAAAAACTTAAAATGTTTTTTTTCTATAAGTCAGATATTGCTTTATTGATTATTATTAACTTATTCTCTCATTTTACAGTTAACAGCAATATAAATAATGCGTGTGACTGTGTGTGAGTGTTTGTAAGTGTGTATGTGTTTATGCGTACGTGTTTTTTTTATTCTTATAGTTGTTGGTTGGTTTTTTTTTTTTTTTTTTTTTTTTTTTTTTTCAATTTTTATGAAGTAAAATGAGTGTTAGAATTTTTTTTTTTTGGCGTGTCAACCTTTGGTCGTTAATGCCAGGGAGATATTTTTAGAAGCGGGAAGATATTTTCAAGAAGAAGAATTTCTTAGCAATACCTAGGTCATGGTGAGGTATAATGAATTGTAAATGCGAATAGTTATTATAGGAATGGACATAGTAATTTCTTTGTAAATTGGAAAATATCAAATTTATGATTAAAAAAAATGAGAGAGAATGGAAAAGAAGCATACTGAAAATGCATCTAGATATTATTTAATAGCCTGCCCTCTTTCAGAAAGTTCAATAAAATGCCGATGATTTTATCGTCATCCAATAGAATTTCGTCTAGAGTCCCGCTTAAGTTATATTTTTTCCTTGTTTCTGTATATTTTAGGCACTCAGTAAATATATGATTGATGGTAAGAGATGGTCCACAGACTTCACAAATGGTTGGGTTATCCTTCGCCATCATATAGCCATGAGTAAGTCTTGTGTGTCCTATTCTTAGTCTGGCTAATACCACTTCTCTCTTACGGTCAGTTGACCTGGAACTGGACCATACCCTCGGAGTAGATTTTATCTCGCGTAACTTGTTGTCTCTGGTTGACCACCATATATTTTCCCATTTATTAAGTACTAAATTTTTAACTAACGCCTTTACATCATTCAAGGTGACTTTTAAGTACATCTCACCATAAATTTTAACGCTTTCTTTGCTAGTAAGTCCGCATTTTCATTGCCTAAAATTCCGTGGTGACTAGGTATCCATTTAAGTGTCACTTTGCTACCTTTCTCGTACGTTTAGGTGATCTATTGCAATTAGAGTGTCTATTGTGAGATTTTGGTTGCTGAAAGGGCTTTGTAAAGCTAAAAGAGCAGATAAAGAGACGGTAAATACAGAAATGTTTTTTGATTGACAATTCAATATTTCAGGCTTTATTTATTGCGAGTAATTCTGCGGTAAACATACTTGACATACTGCGGCAAAAAGAACATAATGGGTCTGCCATTAATAAGAAAGCTGATCCAACGCCTTCTGAGTATTTTGAGCCGTCCGCATAAATGCTTATGCAAGCAATTTTTTATCTGGAACAAGCTTTTTAAAGTTATTCTGAAATATGATGAAATGGTATCCTTTTTTATGTACTTGGTGAGAGTTAGGTTAATATGTACAGGCTTGTGAGACCAAGTTGGTTTTGGAGAGACTGACTGAGGAATAATCTGTGGAATTTGTATGGCATATTTTCTAATGAAGTCGTGAGCTCTCCTTGTAAAATATGATGAACCAATGCGAAGTGGGCGAATATCTGATACAGTAAGACTTGGCTTTAGGGGATGATTGGGTGAGGCTAATATAGAGTAATAATATCTGAGAAGGAGTTGGTCCCTACGATGCTCAAATGGCAGTTCTCCAGATTCATCCAGCAGGCTAAGCGCCAGATTACTTCTAAAAGGACCCAGTGCTAGGCGTATCCCGCCGTGGTGAATGTTTCTAGCGTGGAAATGTGTTCTAGGTGAAGCTGAGCCGTAAGCAATGCAACCGTAGTCCAATTTAGGCCGTATCAAGCTCCTATAAAGGAGAAGCATGTATAAGCGATCAGCTACAGTTGATCTTAACAGAGCATTTGTGATTTTACAATTTTTATTTTCTATATTACAATCTGAAAGATCTAAATGGGTTAGTTGGGCTAAATCTTGATAAAGGGTCCAATTAGCCTTTTTAGTACTCCACCTGGGTGGGCAAGAAGGGGGAAGCTGTTTATCTATAGAGCTGATGAGTGTAGGATAGTGATCGGAACTGTAAAGGTCTTGACTGGTTTCTCAATTTATTTTCGAAAGGACAGAAGGGCTTACTATTGATAAGTCAATGTGTGATTGCTTTCACTGAACAAAAATTTGTCGGGGAACCGTCATTTATTATGCACAGCTGTGACTTGTCGACGAAAGATTAAATGAGTCTTCCTCTCAAGGCGGTGCTGGATGAGTTCCAAAGACTATTATGGCTGTTAATGTCACCTAGGAGAAGGATAGGTTCGGGTAGTTGTTGCATTTAATCCTGTAATTGTTTCACACTAAAGGATTGATTGGGAGGTAAATAAAGAGAGCAGATATTGAATTTAAACGGTTTATAGACAGTAACTGCTACTGCCTGAAGGTCAGTGTTCAAAGAAATTGTTAATAAGGGTATGAAATTCGCTATTAACAAACAGTTCCCTCCGCTTGCAATTTTTTTCCCTGAGTAATCTTCCCTAAAGACAAAAAACTTATTTAAAGAAAAATCGATATTTTCATTAAGTCTGGTTTCCAGCAAACACAATATATCGCAATCAGTGTCGTATATAAGTAATTGCAAATTCTCTTTTCTATAAATAATTCCATTAATGTTCCATTGTGCTATTTTCATGATAACATGTTCGGAAACCAAGTCGGTATGCAAATGAAAAACTCGACATATATACATATCAGTTTGAATTTTTAGCAACCAAAACGGTATGACAATATGACATCAATACTTTTTACAAATGCTTAGATAAGTCATATGTGGAAAAATCAATGAAAGGAGAGGAGTTAAAGTTTATTGAAATTTACAAATCCTTAAAATCATAATTAATACAGGTCATACAAATGTAATTTGTGAAATATATATTCTAAAAAAGCGTTGTTTTATGTAGTGGTAAAAATTATTAAAATCATTCATGTAACTCGTCAATTTTAACTAAAACAAAACGCTAATGTGATAGCAAAGATGTCTTATCACTTTTTCTTTTTTGAAAATGATTGCACTAGCGAAAGTACTGATCCAACAGCTATTGAAGTTATTTTATATGAATTTCGATGTTTATCCTCTTAAAACATATTTAAAAAAATAAAAAAATAAACAGCTTTCCATTTGCACAAAACAGGTTTCTGTTGATCTGGTCAATTGTGGGCAATTAGTACTATTAGAAATCTGATTTATTCATATTTAATAAAGTGGGTTTCAATAAAAATTCTACAATAAGTGTATTTATGTCTAAATAGGCGGAAAGTCTAGTATTCACTAAGCCTATGATTGGCTCTCGCATTATATTACTTACATGACAATTAACTGCTTCCATTAACTTATACATTTTATTTATGAAATGATATTTTTGAAATGATAAACAGTATATTTAAAGTATTATTTGAAACAATCTTAATAGTAACGCATTCATTACAGAAGGTTATTATTTGGCTTCTGTCCACACTTTGTAGGAACTTGTAATACAATAAAAATTTTGACAAAAGCTATTTCCGTATTTATTGAGATATTCTGTGTCTAAAAATAATTCTAAAATAGATAAATAAATTTTAAAAAACCATACATACGGAAGATAAACACAAAATTTTTATCAGCGTACGGCTAAGAACTTGTTGAAGTAAGAACCGCACATTCGCCAGTTTCGTATCACAAACAAATATATCGGTCACTTATAGATCAGTAAACACTGCTAAACAGATTTCGAGTAACTGATACTGAGCGAACGAAGGAAAAACACTATTTTATCGATTATTTTGATATTTTTTTTTTTTCAAGTAAAAAACAAATAATAAAACAAAGTCTAGGAAGATTATCAATCCGAAATAGAGTCTGATTGTAATGCCTAATGAATGGGACTACGATATGAATAGACACGGGTGAATCAACGGACCCCCTGATGACGTCATCAAAGTACCCTTAACATAAGACAATCGTCAGTTATCCAACAAGTGATCTCATTCAAATCTCAACTCGCTGACCTTCCTGACGATATTAATATATACATCCGTCAGCTCGATAACAGCTAGTCTAAGTAATAACTATAAATACATTACAAATATGATTCAACTAACATCTGCTGCGGTTTCTCTCCAGAGGGATTGAATGAAGGGGGACTGTGTAGGCTGTGTCCATCAACAGATTTAGTAATGGCGACTAAGTCAAAGCTTTTGTAGTCATTCAAAATCCTTATTAGATGTAATATTGTACTTAATTCAGTCAAAATTTTATGTGTGTGTGTACATAATATTTTTAAATTATAGGGTTAGAAAAATGTATTTACAGCAAAGAAAACAGACTTTTTCATTAAAATACAACAATTACAACTCAATATATCTCATCAATTATATACAATAATATATAATTATTATTTATTCATCTACACACTCTCATTTTCGGATGAGACTCGATTCCCTGTCTTTAAAATTGGGGGACTGAAATCAAAGATTGCACGTTTAAATTCAATTTTTTCTTTGAATGTTTTTCCAGAATTTTCCAGGGAGGACTGGAAAAAGTATTGTTGGGAAATATCAGAACAGTTGCTTCAAGGAGAAAGAATTTTCATGATTATACTAAACCCCTTCAACTTTATTTCAAGAAATATATATATTTTTTTTAAAATTATAAATTCCTTTGATCCTTCTAAATGTTATTGACAGGGGATTGATAAACTGCCCAAAAGGTATAAAAATTTCGTGATTAATTAAGGTTATAAGGTAATTTATTGGCATCAACTTTATTTCACGAAACATATTTCTTTTTTAAATAAGCAAAACTATATTTATATATTTAGTTAAAGGAATTTTCCTTTGATCCTTCTAAATGTTATTGACAGACGATCGATAAACTGCCCAAAAGGTATAAAAATGTCGTGATTAATGAATTTTAAGAAGATTGGAGATTTTTGTAAATCCTTTTGTAATGGATTTTATATTTTGAAATAAATATTTTTTCAGTGATATTAGTTAACTCATATTGCATGATTCCTAAACAGAAAAGATTTAAATTTTGAGTGAGGGAAACGGTTTCAAATACTACTAAAAAATGTATCAAAGAACCAGAGTCCTTGTTAATAATTTACATTCAGAAAATTCATACCAAGTGCCGATAAATATATGATATCCATTCATATATGCTCTTTTAAAACATCTTACTTTCCTACTGATCTGTTTGTCAATGTTACTGAAACCCTGATCTACAAATTTAACAAAATAAAAACATCTGAAACAAATATATTGAAGTTTTTTCATGACCCAGAGGATTCATACAGATATAATCTAAGAACCAAACAGATATAATTAAATTCCACTTTTCTTTTTAATGGGAAAGAATCGGGTGGTCAGAATGGTACAAACTACTTAATTTCACTAGTTCGCCATTTGCCGTGGTCTCTAATAAACACACCTATAATTCCTCTCTGATTTATGTAGCCTCTAACTGATTTTTTTTTTAATTGATGACTATTTGTCATTTAAAAAATAAATATTGTTATAAATGTTAGACCTCCAGCTGGAAGATAAATTGGAAACAATCTTTGCAGTATTTCTTGTTATCAAACTGTGAAAATAATTAGTAAAGAATAATAAATACAATAGTCTATCTTGTAAGACTCATTTTTCACAATATTTTTAAGCATTTCTCAAATTGCGGAAGATACGTAGTGTAAATTCATTGTAACTTGTGTAACTCATTGGGTCAAAGTAAAGTAAGGTTATCTTTTCACGTCATTTTCATTTCATCCTGACTATATGGAGCCAATCTTCTCCCTACACCTCGAAACCGATCACTTCAATGCAATTCACAAATAAGCAAATTCACTATACTTAAATGACTACTAATTCGTTTTTCACTTCCGTCATTCCAACATCTAAAAAATGTTTTGCTTATTAGATGCTATTATTTCCTCTTTGGATCATAAGGTATTCTGTTCTAGGTGTACCTAGACGTGCTGGAAGATAACACGAAGGAATCCTTTGTAAGATCAACGATTCCTTCCCAGTACCTATTCCTAATCCTAAAATACTACCGAATGGAGAGTTTTTGACCGTAAAGATTATCAGTAGATGTTTTGTTTTTGGGGTTAGGTCAAGGTCAAGGTCGCTACAAAAAAACATTTACTAATAAAATACTACCTTACTACGTGCATCTGCTAAGGCGAACACAGTTCATGTACTCATTATATCAGAGGATCCTGCAAGCAGTATCCTAGCCCATCTCTTTCACTCAATGTACACTTCAAATCTTTATACAAATCTCGAAACTCTAACCCTCACATTTGCAGATGACATAAATGTTTTCACGTCCATTAATGAAACACAAGAAGCTACGCTCTCACTTCAAACACATTTGAAATACTTCAAACAATAAGGAATATTTGGCAAATACACATCAACAGTAATAAATCCAAACAAGTAACAATCACACAGTGACAAAGTGACTGCCATCACAAAAATTTCTAAATTCCTAAATCCGATGAATTACTTAGGTTGTCTACTCGAAAAATAATTCAGGGGAAATCCTTACTAGAATCATGAAACAAAAGTTAACTAAGGATATAGACTACTGCGAAAGAAGCTATGCCGATTTTTTCTAAACTTCAACTAACCATAAACTAGACCTATCATACCTTCTGCAATCCGTCTTCATTGGTTTCTGCAAACCATCTTCAGTTGGCTGGTCAACAGAAGATGGTTTGCAGAAACCAATGAAGACGGATTACAGAAGGTATGATAGTTCTATATTCATTGGTAGTTATAATTACCCTTTAAATTATAAACTAGACCCTTCAAATATTTAAAAGTCCTAGAAACATAAAAAGTAAAATGTGATAATAGTTTTACATTTGTCATTTTGACTTGAAATAACCTAAAATTTAAAGTTAATTACTATAAAGCAATGTTACTTTAGTTCTCGAATGTTTCAGGCGTAAACTACTTATTCCTCAGTTTTAAGTGAAAAATTTTGCCTCATTTAATCGATCAAACCACATTATTTATTTAGAAAACTTTTCAATTTTATTAAAAACCTATTCTAACAAAATATTTTAAACTTATTATGAAAACTGCAGTTTTAAGAATTAATGGTAAAATTGCTTTATTGGCACACATAATTATACAAATGTATGTAAAAAAATTAAATAACTAAATATTAATTACAACTTGGCAATTGCACAGTTACTATAATATAATTAAATTTTTAAAATAGTGAATGAACTTACCACTCCATTGGAGGGGAGTGTCAGAGTGATGGTGGCAGCATCAGTTCTGGGGAAAAAGAATAAATATCAATTATTTATAGAAGAAAACCTTAACAGCTTATTTAAGAAATATTGCTATATAATATATATTATATTGAATATAAGAAACATTCAATAAATATTTATATATCATTATTGGTTACTCAATACTTATTCACTTTGTTTGAGAAGCATCTTTGGTCATAAACTGTACTTAGGGAAGTATAGAGATTGTGAAGAGAGGCGTGTGATATATTTGTTTGATATTGAATAATTTTACAGATGAAAAACATTCTTTTTCACTCAGTATACTAGTTGAAATCTTACTGATACCTTAAATTGCTTGTAAAGTAACGCTTCACTAAAAGATTATTTCCATCGATGTTGTGAGGATATTTCCGAGTATCACCTTGCTTAACAGATAAGGTATATTAAGGATTTTTGACAAGGCTGTTGCTGAAATACTGGATTAATTTAATCCTACGATATATTATAATTAATTATATTATACTACAATATTTCATTTTCCATCCTAATCCACAAGCACAGACCTTGTCTTCCAACTCCAACCCCCACAACCCTCCCCGTCCACTCAAACGAAGATGGTCCCGCGACCTCCTGGGGACATAGCCTGTAAATAATTTGAAAATGGTGTCACTGGTCACCTTCTCTCCTCATGTGACTTTCATTGAATGTCATTTATTTCTTTTACTATTCATTATAATCAAATTATAAAATGTTTATATTTATTTTTAAAAGAATGTAATATGTAAATAAAGGTTATAAAAAACAAAAACAAATTTCAGTTGATGTTTGTAAATTTTTCTTTATAAA
>KZ806960.1:753861-774997 GCA_000696205.2 Oncopeltus fasciatus | reverse complement strand
TTACAACTCTCATTCTCTTTTCAGCCCTGAAGAAACCATCACATGATGTGCGAAAGCTCGGCAAATAAGAACAATTTGACTCGGTCCAACCCGGAAGATGAAATGGTAAATACGTTCATGGTCTACTTTAAAATAAACAACTTCAATAATTCTCGAGTGTATAAACCATTATTTAGATGATTTTGAGCAATACGCGTTAAATTTATTATTACATCTCTTATTCACCTGATCAATGATAAGCATGTGCGTAAGAAAGTGAGCAGGCCCCAAATTACAGCCCTGAATTACCCCTCACACTTCTAATCTCCCTCTCCTGCTCCCAGTTCTTTACAGAACGATGCAAGTATAGTAACTACCTCAATTCGCTCAGATGTATTATGTAGATATACTTCTTAACTTAGTCAAATGTTTTGATAAAGCTATATAATAGTGAATATGTCATTCACATCTCGTCCGCTAATTAAAATCATAAGCTCATAAATGTTTTCCCACTAAACATATGAAAACCATCATCATAAGATGTGATTTATAATGAGTTACAAGCCGAGAGGTTGTGAGAATTACATCCCATCATACCTTCTGTTATCCGTCTTCATTGGTTTCTGCTAACCATTTTCTGTTGGCGAGCGCTTTCGGGCATTGTCCATCTTCTAGCCGAATACATGTGTTCACTGTCACTGTCTGTATTCAACTGCCTGCAGAAACCAATGAAGACGGTTAATAGAAGGTATGGTAGTTCTACATTCATTGGTGGTGGAAATAACCTTTTTGAATTACATTCTTTAAGAAAGAAAGATTCCAACATTCGCATACTTACGAATTTAGAAATAAATTGGTACAACCGTAGTACCATTTTGTCAATCCTGTCAATAGTTAATTTACAAACTGTTTCAGCGAAATCAACTCGCATAATCTAAATATATGTTTCTTATATTTTATAGAAGTTGTATGTAAATATGAGTATGAATAAATTTAATTTACATGCCGGAGAGGAAAATGAGCGTAAACATTATGACCATTAACAATTTTTAGTGCAAGGGAACAGAATAAAAAATCTAACTGTCCCAGCCAGGGCTCGAACCTGGATCTCCTGCTATCCGGGCCGGTGCATTTACCAATTATGCTACCGGGACCAGTCTGATAAGTTAATAAATTCCCCGCTCTAGTGTCGAGAGCCACTTAATAATAATATCATAAATATTATTTATTGAAATAATATTTATAAAATTATGACCATTAATTTCTGAACGTCTGGCCGGGAAGGTAGAGTGAGAGATGCGCAAATCCATCGTCGTTACATTCAGGAATTTATTGTGTTTCTAGTAATAACTCATCAAACATAAAATAGATATGTTCATATAAATTATTTAAGCAGATTTGAGAAACCTCAATGAAAAGATAGATCTAAGCGCACATGTTGTAATCGTGTTTGGACGTGGAAGTTGTGTTTCCCTTGGAAAAGTCCCGCACCTTCAAATGGTCCCGGAAAAGAAGGCAGACCATGGAAAATTGTTCGATGTACCACAGAACAGCCTAGAAGAAACTCGCGAAGAGTGAAGCCATTAAGTGACTCCTATGTCGGCCAAGGTCCTTTCCAGTCGTCTCAGAAGGAGATATAGTAAAGAAAAGGAGGTAAGGTAAAAGAAGTACTTTTAAAAGTTTATAATTTTAAATAAAATATTATTCAATGAGCGAGTTTAGTTAAAACACAAAATTTTCCAAACTATGTAGTACGGACTTGTGTCAAAAAAAAGGTTAGCACTTATGCTCGGTTGTGCAAAAAGTACTGTAACTGACCCATACAGCAGGCAAGGTAGTTCAATTAAAATAAAATATAATGCAATTTGAATCATTATTGAATATAATCAATTTGATTTGTACATACATACATACAGAGATTCGGAGTACTATAAAGATCTTTTGAAGAAGCAAGAAGACAATTTGGATTCCATCACAAATGTTAGTAAATATGTCTCTTCTGAATTACTTACTTGTTATACTTTTAAGGCCAAAATTTTACAGTACTACTTGCGATACTTTTTTATTGTACATATCTTCTTTGAATTTCCCGAATTCAAAATATCTTTATCGATCCTACATTGGAGAATATAAAACTAAGGCCCGATCAAAACTTAATACATAGATAGATATATTTCTAACTGTATGTAAATTTGTTTGCAACTGCTCTTGAGTTCGCAGTTTATAAAATAAAGGAACCAAATTCAGTATTTATGCTTTTTTTTCTCTCAAACCGTAGGGGAAGATCAAATTTTGAAGTCATATATTCATTATTGTTAGAGTTAAAAAGTATTAAATCAAAATGGAAGTAAATATAACAATAATTATTCTGTAACATTATATTCTATAATATGGTTGATATTAGTCAGCTATCAAGAAAATCGTGCAGAAATAGTCAGGTTTCGGCCAGGAGACCAAAAAAAAATTTACCAGACTAATGTGTATCATTTAATTTTTGTAAGCCGACGTTTCGGCTTACAGTGCAAGCCATCATCAGGGTTTTATAAACTATTTAAGACATATACTATTGGCCAAAAGATGAGCATTTCTTGTCGTCATTATTCTATAGCATGTTTAAAAAATAGATAGTAAGATAGATACTTAAGAACATGATTTCGAGTATTGAGTGGGCTCTCCTCAAAGTTAAAATATAGAAAACTAATACAGTATTTAAGCTTTTTCATTGCAGGCCTTTGAATCAATTAATTTTTGTTAAAAATTCTAAGAAAAAAAAATTATTATTGTAATATCTTCGTTGTTATTTGAGTTAGAAAAATCTTAAAAAAACGAAATAGATGTAAAAAACTAATTTCTCTAATATTTGTTAATATAATTCTAAGGTTTTTTTTTTTTTTTTTTTTTACCGAAAAACGCTTAAGGAATATATTTAATGAGGGCTTGGCGTTAGGGGTAGGAAGCACGATGGTCTGGTGGTTAAGGTACTGAATTCATGATCCAAAAATCCCAGGTTCAACGCTAACAGAACACAGTAAGTTTTGACTTTCTCTGCTTCTGTTTGTAATGACCCAGAGGATTCCTTGTTTGCTCCTAGGGAACACACAGCTCTAATTCTTCTGAGAATGGGAAAAAAATCAGGCGGTGAGAACAGTGTGTTGACTACACGCCTTCTCTAGTGTGCCGTGGGTCAAGAATAAATACATCCTTAACATGTATTTCCTCCTTGGGCCCTTACAGCCTGTCGCGGGACTGATTTTCCTAGAGGTAAAAAGAAAGAAATATATTTCCTTCTCAATTGCATGTTAGGAAATTAATAACAATACAATTCAAAGCAGGCATAGGATAAATTTCGAGCTTTTCATGATTATAAGAAAAAAAGTACATTACACAAGTTGAAATTTCATTTGAGGAAGATATGGGGTAGACAGAGAATTAATAATTTTGAATAATATTGGCAGTACCTCACCTCTATTCTCCACAGTCCCCCAGATAAATAAGACCCTGCCCTCTTTATCAGTAGTGATAGCTGTTATCCGTGTAGGCGCTGGCCCGCTCAATACTCTGCTGATAAGTTACTTATCTATTGCATAGAAGTGAATTATTTACCTTGCGTAATGAGTTCATCAAAAATATGTGTACATAGTTACTTATGAAATCATTACTATCGCCATCGGAGAAACTTGATAATCCCCAACGTGATAATCCCCTAGGATAATCACTACATATTAGATTTACTGCCTTATACATTTTTGACAAAGAATAAATCTTCCCTAATTTTACTCATTACCTATTAAAGGTAGTAATAGCTGCCTAATTATATTTATATTAATATATTGTTTCTCATACATGAAGGTCTTTCGTTGGTTTTTCAGTATTTTCTTCCATATTAATTTGTTTTTCTTAATTCAAGAGGAGTGGAGGGAAATTAAATTAATTAGGCCATGTTTTATAATTTTGGAACCCTCTCAAGATTGAAGTCACTGTGTAAAAGATATGAGTGCTTGAAAGTTAACGACTGTCACTGGTTTTTAGATCAGTATGCAGAACGTTACTGTTACATAATTTATTAAATATAAGACTCTAATACATCAGTTATTATTCAATTCAATTCTGTTTAGTAGTTATGCAACTATTGGGGAAAAACTAATTTTGGATAATTTGTTTTTTATTTATTTAGAGTTATGTACTTTCATTGTGCAATGATAATTTTCTTTATTTTTCCTTTGACATTACCTGCAATGAATACCCTCAAGACCTTCATAAACCGTGATGTTCTTAGATGAATTCTTGATTCGCCGAGTCTTCATCACCCGAACAAATACTCATTGACTTGGAATTTGTTTTGTTTTGAAGAGAGCGCATTGTAATCAACCTACTTCTTATTCTATATATTCCTACACACAAAAACACACACACACGTGGAAACCAATGTGTGGCAAATAACGCTGTATTATAATGTTAAAGGCAAGGGAAGTATGTGACGAGACCTGTAAGGAATGGGATGATGCCACCCTTTAAGGATTGGATGATGCCACCTGTTTCCTTACTTCATAAGAGGAAAATAGGGTAACTTAGGAATCGCTATTAGATTCTTCTAGCTCTGCCAGTGTTAAGTTAGTGTTATGTCAGCTTCCGTGTCAGATATTAGGTCAGAGCGTCGGGCTGATCGTGGCTCTTGCAATGCTGGTAACAGTGGATAGTTAAGTGACAGTAATGAGTAAGTGAAGACTATTTAAAAGTTTTTTTGAGGCCTCTTTGTATATAAGAACTTTCAATTTATTTGTACATATATTTAATTAGCTGTAAGTAATGTATATTATATTTATTGTTTTATTTATCTATTAGTTATTAAGGGCAGTACGTTAGGTTTTTAGCTCTAATTAGTAGGTGTACTTATTTTTTATAACAAATAACTTCAATTTGTCTCTGTTTTTAATTATTTTTGACCTGTAGCCTATAACAATTTGGTTTCAGAAGTGGGACTAATATTTTTTTTATTGACTTTTGAGAAATAAGTTTATGATTAATGTCTCTTAGGCCAAATATCTAAAAATAACAGATTTAAAAAGAGAGTTAGAGGAGCGCTTCTGAACGTTTCTGGATCGAAATCTCATTTTCAACTACACCTGCGTCAAGCTCTAACAGACGCAGGCGAAGGTCCTGAAATGATTTTTTTTTTTTTTTTTAAACAGAATTATCTAAATTTTAGAAAATAAATTATCAGAAATGTATATTACTCTATAAGAATAAATTTGTTAAAAATTCTACTGTCCTGGAAAATAAGATTAGTATTTTAGAAAAAAATCTTGTAGAATTCTATTACCATAGAGAATAATTATTTAGACCTTTTGGAAAAGAAATTGTCAGAAAACACTAATGTTTTAGAAGATACGTTAATTACTATGGAAAATAGTTTTCAGGGAAAAGATGATTCCATTCAAATAAATTAGAGAGTTAATTAGTTTGTAGTCAAGAGTTATGAGTACAAGATGCTCTTGAGAGCCGACAAGCGCTGCCACTTGACAAGTCATACGAGAGCTCAAGATTACTCCCCGTGAAGTTTCCAGAGAAGACATCTGTCAGCCTGCTACTGTTTTGACAATTCCTGCGCACAACTTGATTCCCGTCTTCTATGGGAAGGACTGCCCTAGGAGGACTTCAAGACTCTCTTTAAAACGGCGGCTTGGTCCACGGATGGACGCTAGGGACAAAAGTTTCCGCGTTGCGTGTCCCTACGAGAAGAGATGCTTCAAACAGTAGCCATGTCTGAGCGGTGAAACAACAACGAGCTGATGAGTCGATTGGAGATGAGATTTGGGCATCGGCATATGGACCAGTTATACCGCTCACAACTCAGAAACAGGGTTCATAAGTCTAACGAATTTTAAGCCGACGTCATCCGTCTGATCAAAAATGACTACCCCTCCCTTCTGGCCGATCTATACGAACGTTGACAAATTCTTCGATAGTCTTCGTCATCCTGAGGCTCAGCAGGCTTAGTCTATTGGCCGGGATTGTTTAACTAAGCTATCCCGGAAAAGACACTCTTTAACGCACTGACTCTAGTTATTGAGTTTGAGGCTGGAAAGCAGTCAGTACGCAGTCATGATAGAGTTTTGGTTGTGGGGGTGGAATCTGGAGCGGCCCCCAACATAGAAAAAAACAGAAAGGTTAAGTGAGTTGATAAGAAGCTGCAGTTAACCCTTGACGTGAAAGCCCCTCAAAACGACTGCTACTGATGCGCCACTAGGAAGCTATTCAAACTGCCTCAACGTGGTTGGAACGGTACAACATCGAATACAACAAAGAATTCATGGGACTATGCGTTTGCGCATTATGTAGCTTAGGATTTGAGATCGCCCAGAGGAATTGCTATAGTTTCCACCGAACTTCTTGGTGGCCTCGAAAAATTATATCAACAGGGAACACGCGTCGGCAAAGTACTACATCAAGAACGGAATGTACATCACCTGTTGTACATGGTGAGCAAGGAGCGAACGTGGGACGCCCCTTTGAGGAAGAACCTCATCGACCTACGGACGCAAATCAACCAACTGGTTATCACCAAGCTTGCCATCCCCAAGATAGGTTGCGGTTGCGGATACAGCTGCCTAGATTGGAAAGTAGCAAGACAGATGACAGATAAGATCTTCGCTGGTGCAAGGATTACCATCGTAACCTGCGTTTTCAACCCGTTAAGCTAACACAACTCTTTCAGGCGTGGATGTTGCTTCCAATCCTCCCCTTCATTCAAGATCTGGTTTAGGAACAGACAATTTTTAGATAGGGGGTAATGTTAAAGGCTAGGGAAGCGTGTGACGTGAGCACCAGACCTGTATGGGAAGGAGCCAATCGAAGAATGCCACTTACTTCCTTACTTCAGAAGAGGAAATTAGGGTTACGTAGAAACATCTATTAGATTCTTCTTGGCCTGCCTTTTATGAAGTAATTAAAGCAGCTCGCCAGTCGCCCCCGAGTCAGTGTTTTAAGTTTTAAGTGTAAAGTAAAAATTTTATGACTGATTTTCTGTAAGGAAAGTGGGATCTTAGGGACACGACGTCCCTTCCCGCCTTCATGAAAGTCCTGAAGATGAAAGCCGAAACGTTGGCAGACAATTTAAAAATGCACATTTTTTAAAATTTATATATTTTTCGATCTACCTTGACCGAACCCCAATAAAAAAAATCTAATATTAATTAAATTATTAGCTGGAAGTAATTTATATTTTAAATTTATTTATGTATTAGTTATTAAGGGCAGTAGTTGCAGTAGATTGTGTTATAATTAGTAAGTTTAATTAATTTTATTATTAATTAACTTAATTTATCTTTGGTTTTAATTAACTACTGACCCTTAGCCCGTAACAATATATTTTATGTAGATTGCATTTTCTTTTCTTTCATTCCCATTTATTTTAAGTATCCAATTTAAAATACTAAATTTTGTACTACCATATAAGCACTCTTCTAAGTTATTGTCGTTTAGTTCAGTCACTAGCAGTGAGTTGAGGCGTGAATGACCCTCAGTGGTAACGCATAGTTACGCTGAAGAAAGGCATACGTTTAATAAGATGATAACAAGAAGATAACCTTCATGAATCCAGCATCTCATAAGCTTTGTAAAATTCTAGTACCTTTTTCTTTCCATCAATCATGTATCAAAAATAACTTCAGTTGAAGTTTATGTTTCTCAGATATGTAATACTGAACTTATAAATGTAATACTGAGCTTATAAATTTTTTTAAACAAAAATAGGCCTTATAACTGGAGCTAATTGCTTAAAGACTATTTCTTTCATAAAGGCTTGCATTACTTTCCTACAAAAGATCACGTGAACCACATGATGCATCCTTTCTCCAAATCTAATTTCCAGTGACAAGGGCTTTAATACCCTCAGTCCTATGCCCTGGCTTGTTTCCTCTAACTCGATTCCTTCTAACAACATCCAGATTCCTGAATCTGCTGAGAGTTTTTCGTATCTACAGCCGCCTATATTAAGGCTTTCCTACTACGGCAGCTAGTTTCTTGCATCTACAACCTGCTTCCTGGGGCGGAGGTCGGCGGATGGCGGAGATCCACCTAACTGGGGGCAATTTAGCAATCGAGAGAAGGGACCTCGGCCTCTATCCTGGCCAAGAGTTCGATTACTATATCGATACAATAAACGCCTAGCTATCCTGCCTTACTATCGAGTAGTAAACTTCCAAAGAAATATGTGTATCTTTTCAGTTTCAGTCATGAGAACTGATCTTACTTAAATCTGTCTCCATTTTTTTTTTTTTTTTTGCACAATCTAGATTTTATGGAAAAATGAAATCTAATCATTCGCGATCAAGGTATAGTACAGTGATTTAGTTATGTTTTATTCGTTATAGAAATTTTTAAAACTCTGATTTTCAAATTAATGATTAGAATAAAAGTTATCTCTCCACATAAGCCCATTAACAAAATCTGCAGCTATTAGAAACCAATGAAGCTGCCAATTCAAATTGATATTTAGAACAGGTAGTAAACTACTGACAGTTTTTCCTCTTTAATCATAAGTGCCAGAATAGAGGTTTAATATAAAAGCATGAAATATAAGAAATAATATATAATGTACAATATACATTCTATATACATTCCCACAAAAAATAAATAAATTTTAAAAAATAGACACTTTTATTCAAATTCTTTAATGAAAGAAGCATAAGTAGTAAAAACAAAGAGACAGTTATAATAATAATAAAAGATAAATATTAACTTTAACCCGAAAAGCACAAAGGAAAAATTTAAAGACTTCTCCTTGGGAGAAGCGCTATCCATTGTAGATACATTTGTAAATTTCTTCCCTAATAAGTGCTTTTCGTAAAAAATATAATAGTAGTTTATCTTATACAATAATAAGGATAATGAAGTATAAAAATCATAAATCCTCTAATGATTTCAGCTATTAACTAAACTAATTCAACGGTTGGTAAAACTCAAATACCTAAAACTTAATCATCATTTTAAAACAACAGCATCAGAGCAAGTTCCGGCCACTAAATTTCGAGATTAAATTTTAAAATGACATTATTTTCAGTTTCTCCGGATCTCATGATATCCGAACAAAGTTGAGTGTGTTAAAACACTCTATTGAAAACGTGATATTTTTTTTCGAAAAGCATAAATGAACACATGCGTTCGACTATCTCAAGTTATCCTTAATTCTAAAAAAATAATGTCTCAACATTTAAATAAAATAACAAATTGAAAGTTGTCTTTAAATAGATGATAATAATTAATCTTGTACAAACAAAGCACAAATCTGTTAAATTTGTTACCCACATTAAAATCCATGATTATATTACTTTTAATATATTACATTCTTTAAAGCAGATTTATTACCAATAATTAAAATAAAATATATGGTTAACTTATAAATAAATCAATGGTTTCCTTATTAAATCAAATTTTAAAAATCATAAAATAATGCATAAAAGCATCCCCTCTTCATTATTCTAATTAGCAAAAGGTAATAAATAAATATATGAAATAAGGTTAGCTAGGATAGTTTGTTAAATTGAGAATTAGTTTTTAAAAAATTATGAATTTTAAAACTAAGAGGTATTTTATTGCTAAGGATAAAAGTGTTTGACTTTAATAAATCTTATACGAACAGCAATAGCACTTTTAGCGAAAGGAGAATAAAAGTGGATTTGTTTGTATTATAAATCATTAACAAATCAGTATTCATAAAAAGATTTGCGTAATAAAAATTTAGTAGAAAATATGACATATTTGAAATTGTAAAATATACTATTAATTTTTTGAGTTGGGAATGTGTGTAAATTTGTTTCCAAAAGATTTAATGAAAGACATTAAAAACTATAATACAATTAAATAAAATTTGAGCACAATGGACGCAGCTAATTTTGATGCTACTGCTTAGAGAATTAGAATAGTCAGAAATATTGAGTAGTATTTGGATCAATAAAAAACAAAAAATTCCATAGTTTTATTTTTTTAAATTGGAAAGATGATTTAAAAGAAGTGCTATCTTATATGAACAGGCTTATTTGAATAAAACGAAAGAAATTTTACAAGATTACTATACATAGAAAAAGAAAAAAGAGGATGTTTTTAAAAAAATCAACGCTATATGTTGATAAATTAATGAAATACAAATGCATAACAGACTCAAAGAAAAGTCGGTCCGTCAAGAACTTACATAAATATGGTAAAAATTTATAAATTGATCTAATCAGTTAGAAATGTTATAGGAAAACTGCCAAATTAGAATTTTATAAGTGTTGAAAAATTACTGCTGGAAAAGCAAAGACTCGGAATGTAAACATACCATTGAAGAGGGCCGCAGTCTAATATAATTCAGGGCAGAATCAAATTAGGTCTAGTGCTCTCAGGAGTAATGGGCAAGGTTACGTTCAGATAAGGTTATTGTAAACTATCCACTGAAGTAATATATAGCACATGCTAATATTCCAAGTATCTCTATGGTGAAGGCTGCTGTATTTTTACATGATTACAAATGAGGTCACAAACAAACGACCACCATTTATTTAGAGGGAGGTATCTTCCACAACAAGAACAACTGCTTCGAAACATGTAGTTCTTATGGCTTTATCCAAGTAATCTTCTCCTTTCCAAATAACCATTTCTAGCGCTTTGTTTTAATATCTAAACAATAAACATTATTCCATGCAACTACATTACAAAGTGTTTTTTTTTTTTTTCCCCATTTATGTGATGGAATAATATCCAGAGAAATAAGAAAATAAAGAAAAAGCTATGCTAAACCCGGTCAAGACAATCAGAATCGACTTTTTAAAATTTAAAAATGTCCTACACGCAGGAGATGCGTAACACAAACACATTCCCTATGATTTGTTGAAGAATGATTTATTTTATACCAAAGGTCTGGTAGAGCAATAAAGAAAGAGCAAAAGTGAAGATCACAAAGGCTTACTGGCGAAATTCTAAATGGAAGAAAGAGCGAGGGGGGCGCACAAACTTCGTAGTTATTTTCTTACATATATACCTAAATGGCCACCAAATTTTATGTAAAATAAATTTTAGAATATTACACAATGTTCTTACATAAATTTAAAGAAATAAAATATAAGAAAAGTAACGATAAAGCCGGCGAATTTAACACACTTCTAATTAATAATGTTTCCTGCATACATCCCATTGCTTCGACAAGAAGGATTTATAATTATTATAAACCTTTCTGCAAATTTTTTTCATTGTATTTTTCAAAATATATTTTCAAAATATANTTATTTTATTCTGTTAAATTAAAACATTTTCTAATTTGATCACCACAATGAATTAAAAAAACAAATGGCATTCAATATCAATCACATGAGGAGAGAAGGTGACCAATGACACCACTCTCAAACTAGCTATTAACGAGGTAAGTGTGGGCAAGCGGTCAACATTCAGCATGATAACTATCATATTAAATATCCCTTTAAGAACCCTTCGGAATATGTTACTGAACATGCTAATGGTAAACTACTCATTTCATACGCTATAAGATAAAAAAAAAAAAAAATTAGTAAAAAATTATGCAGGTATCATTCAATTAAGAGTTCCTCCAAATTCTTATCATCCCTTTCCAGCTAAAATGTGATTAATGTCGCATGAACTGATTTTTAGCTAAAATGTGATTAATGTCGAATGAATTGATTTTTAGCTAAAATGTGATTAATGTAAATGTAGCTAGGTTTGAGCGAAATTTTTTTTTTTCGTAAGGTTTAGTAATATTTTCAATAGAAAGCCTATTAAACGGGTTTGGTTTTTATATTTTAAGAGTAAAAGGAACCAAATTTCAAATTTATTTGCATTAAAAGTTTCATTAAATGCGTTTTTTTTTAAACTTAAAGTGCGTAAATGATAAAAAAAAAATATATATATTTTATATCTGATTTCAGCTCTAGATTATAAAAATTATTGGTTCTTTTGAGTAATTTATTAATTTATTTAATTATCAAAACTGTAAATTTTATGTTAGCCATAATTTATTTATTTAAACAATATCCTTAAAACAAATAAATACATAACATCATAAGATAATGATGTTTTCAAAGTGGAAAATATAAATATCTCATCCCTTACAGAGTTTAGAAATTTTTTATAAAAATAAGACAATCAAATAGAATAAATAAAAAAACACAAAATGAAAAGTAATAAGGTCTTGACTGCTGGTCATAATGTTTACTCTCGATTCGTCTAAGTGACACAAATAATAGTATTCTTCTCCTGATTAAATAAACTTTATCTTTATTTTGCTGAGTTATTAGAAGATTTTCCTCAATACAGCTGTATTACCAGCAAATAACCACTTTCCTTGTCACCCGACAAATATTTGTTTTTCACAGCTATTTTGTTTCACGCACTCTCCAGATGGTAGAACAGGAGTGACGCTATTGGGGCAAGAGCAAGAGTCAAACGCCCGCCCTACACCCAGCAGGAATTTAATTGAAAGTATACTTTAAATTACGTCTACAAGCATTTTAACAAAAGTTGCCATATTTACAGGTAGAAACCATGACAAATACGTCTATTGTTTTATATTAATTTTTTTTTTTTTTTTTTTGTAATTTACTCCTGAGGGTATCTATTGCATCGTATTATACGGGTAGAGTAGTTTGCTTTTCCCTGTTATTTTTAGTTCAAAAAATCACGATGGCAGTCAATGAGATAGAAAAAAATAGAACAAAATATTGATTGATCGATTCCTGAATCTTGGATCCCGAGCACTTCAACTCAACAAGATTTTTTTCAATTTACTGCATAAGGATCAGTAAAAAAGTTGTTTTTAATAATATTTTCTATATCTTCCATTGATTAAAAATATGAGGACTGTCTTAAATCAGACTTACAATTTTTTTTATTGCTTTATTTGGTGTGTTAATTTTGAGATATATTTAGATTATTTTTCCAAAAGGTTGCAGAAAGTCAAATTGCCTAAAAAAAAATCCTAAGAGAAAAAAGCCATGGCCAGAGTTTAGTTTTGTCTGTTTCAGGAGGATTCTTTTGACGTAAACTCGACGAAAAATATCGAGGTCATTAGCCGGCCAGAGCTGTGTCCAAAGAAATGGAACTCAAAGACTGTCGTCAAAGGAGTAGTAACTTGATTATAAAATCAAGTTAATAAATGAAATAAGAAAATGAAATAACAGTTACTTCTCAGATTTGTTTAAAATAATTATTTTTTCTTTGAAATGGTGATTACTTTGAAAAGATGTCCACATTTTCAATAAATATATTATAGGTATTTAGAAAATTAAGGTAGGCTGATTGCTCATGGAGTGATGATCTCTACTGAGAGGTTGTCACTCCGGAAAACAATAATATCGTAATATATAATAATATATAATCAATAATATATTATAATATATAATAATATAATATAGATCAGGCTACTAACTCAAATGCATCTCGTGGCAGGGGGCGAACTAGGCCCAGCCAAAAGAGCCAGTTTACTCGGCTACACTCGGAATGGACTGAAATTTATTTAAGCAATGGCTTTGCAACATCCCATACAGTTAATGATGATATATTTATTATAATATCCCCTCATCATTTATTTAAATAAATTTATGACTTCAAGCCATTTCTCCTCATCATAAAATATATTTCATTAATATTTTCACATTTTACACGTAATGTATAGTAAATTTCTTCATACCTTTAACCTTTTTATTGTAATGAAATCCTGCATTCTTCTCAAAAAGGCCATTTATGAAAAAAAAGTGTTTTTTGTAGGATGTTATTTTGATTATTGAAAATTGACCCATCTGCGACGTACGATTCACACTTACTCGTAAGAGTACGATTATGTTTTACAATATTTTGCAAAAAAAAAACAAAAAAAAAAAAACGCTCGTTTAAATTTAAGAACGTGACAGATGGATGAGTGCTTCCCACCTCTCCATTTCCTGCCAGTCAATGCAAAGTTTAATGTTATTGTCCTTTCCGGAATATAATTGAATCTTTCTCTTATTTATGAAAATAAATAAATTTTAGAAAATTTGCATAGATTACAGGTCCCCTGCATGTAGAACATCTTGGTCCTTTCAGTAAAACAGTGAAAACGCAATCTGAACTTGTTGAAAAAGGGTTAAGATGTCTTCTCATTAACTACAATGCTGGCCAATGAGGTGTCCTTCGGGGCGCCGGGGTAGCTCCGTTCGGGTCTCGCAAATTCTGGCGCTGCGTGTTCGAATCCCGCCCAGGGCAATCTTTTATTTATAATATTAAAAGCTTGTCCTGAGCCATGGTCGTTTAGAATGGGATGAGAACCTGTAGATAGCCCCTTCCTCCATGACCCTAAGTGGTTGAATGGTAGGCTAACACTTGATATATAAAAAAATGAGGTGTCCTTCCCACCAGTCTTACATAAACACCGCATAAAAGCGACAAGGGAAATTCAAACGATGAGAATGTTTTCCAAACTACTCAAATGTTTAAATTGAGCTTTTTCATTTTTATCAACCTCAATTTGTGGGCTATAGGAAGTTCTTGAGTGTCGGAGAGGCGATGAAATAACCGACACTCATCATCCCAGTATTCCATTCTCAATAATCACTCAATTAGTTCGTCCTCACTGCATTCCTCACTTATATCCCGAAACCATTTAATTCATATTTTTTTTCAAGGTGAAGACGAAAGAAATATGTATGGAACAAGCAGCCCTGTCACACTCCAACATTATATTTAACAGTATCAGTAAGCCATAATCTATTGAGTTTTTTTTGGCAAACTACCAGTCTATAAAACTTCTATTAAGCGGCTGAAATTCTATTGCCTACGGCGAAAAAAGCATTGAATACAATAACGTTTTTTTTTTTAATTATTTCTGAAAGAAGAATTAATTTCCAACAAGTAGCAAATTATCTTTCAGGAATGTAATTATATTGCAGAAGCATAACTCGACTTTTTAGTAGAAAGAAACAAATATACAAAATTGAATTAATTGTGATTTATTTCTGTATTAAATTATTATTGACCCGTTGCCTATAACATTATATATATATGCCCTTATACTAAGAAAAAAATAAATAGAAAAGTTAAATTACTAACAGCTAATTAGCAAATATATAGAAATAAATTAAATTTGCTTATTTACAAAGTACCTTCAAAAAAACTTGTTAAATTGTCTGCAATTACTAGTTACTATCATTAACATTTCACTGCACCGGTACTGCTAGTGTGTACCACGCTCTGGCACAAGCAAATCTGACACTTACTCGTTTTTTTGTTGTTTTTTTTTACTACTGCCTCGTTTATTAGTAAAAAAGTGATGTATACAAGTTTGTGTTCTATACACTTGTGAAAATTCTGTTCAAAAGAGACACTTACTCGAGAGCTGCTGTTGACTTTTATAACTGTATGGAATGCCCTAGGCAGGTCTAGATAAATCGAAAACCTTTTTCTGGGAAAACATGATTTCCTCTTCAAAGTGGAGTGGAGTCATGAGGAAGCTTTATTACATTTCTCTTCCCTATCTTTCTGTCACTTTTTTCCATTAAATTAAATAATGTATCACCATTCATAATAAACAAAACTATATATATATATATATATATATATATATATATATATATATATATATNATATATACATATATATATTCATTTGCGCTGGGTTCATTTCATCATTTAGTAGTCTAGTTCATTCTTTGTGCTCATAATTAAGGAAAACCCTAGTTTCTTTGCTGTTTCTAATTGACGCCAGACATATTTCCTTTCCTCTTAAAAGTTTTTTTAACACTGGCAAAAATATCGATGTATATAGAATAATTTTTTTTTCTCCTCCGTCTTGTGAAACCTCACTGTCATTAGTGACTGAATTTTTTACAAGCAACTAGTCCTTCATGAGTAAATCACTCATCGCTCAAAGTCTTTAAAGAGGTAAACATTTAAAATAATGGGATTTGGGTGACGGTTATAGATGGAAAAACTAATAGACGAGTAAGTCAACAATTTTAAAATATCTACTTTGTTCTTCAGGACAATTGGTAAACTTTTAAGAATAAATATACAGCACTTTTGTCAACAGTAGAAGTTTTCCTTGTTAAATATTTGTTAACTTCGACAATTTAAGTTGGACATAAATCATTAATTTTCAGAGGAATGTTTTGAATTCAGTCAGTAGATTTTAGATATGTACTTTTACTTGCACCCCAATATTTTAGATTATTAATATCATTCACCGTTTTGGCCTCGTGTACGGGCATTCTTCAGGGAACAAGAGTATATAAAGGATAGAGAGCCTCTAACCCTGTGGGTAGCTGGTGACAGAACAAGTTCATTTCAAGAGATAGCTCTCCGCTTTCATCATCCTTCTTCCTCTGAAGAAATCCCGATATTCATCCGAAACAATGACCCAAATACTTTTTTTTTTCTTTTACTTTAATGTTTTTTTATTTAAGTCCTAGTCAACTTTTTCGACTGGTATCCACAACCCACCTCTCTCGTTTTTATTACGGACATATGTTTATTGACTTAATAATGTTATGTTTTTTTCAATTTAAAAAAAAAAAACTAATGCTCTCGGTACTGACATTTAATATTGTAATATAATTCTTTAAATATATATAGTGATACATTTTCAGAGTTGGAATGCAGTAGTATGTCGGGCTTATCCATAAATGCCAATGTCATTGTGACATTAATTATGCATGTATCGAGAGGTATCTATTAAATGGGGTCAGTGGTTTAATGATTCAATCCGCTCTTTAAACATATATAAAATACTGTCCTGCAGATAGGCATTTCGATATCCGCCATGTCTTGTCATCAGAGTGGGACCAACAACGAAAGAAGTGTGTTTCATGAATAATCCAGTGACATTGTGGCACTGAAAGTAAATAAAAATGGCAGTAGACAGGTGACAGTACATTAATTTTTGGTAGGACTGAAATCGAGGTACCTCTTTATGGGCGCTGGATGCACTCTCCATGCACTTATGTTCCGTGCGAACATGCTGTAATTGGGATCCACAAGTGGCTGCAGGTCAAATCGGCTTCCAGCAATCCGGGCAAAGTTCAGCCTAACGACATTCACATCAATCGAACATTCATGTTCTCCTCCGAATGGTGCTCACATTCAAAAGAGTGGTTCCTTCAGCCAGTTTCTGCGGTTTGACAGACCGTGGACCCTTTTTTACTTCTTACAAATCTTGGTTCCTCTGAATAGAATGTAAGAGTTTGTTCCGTAGTTGCCATCTACTCACGATGTGGAAGGTGAAAAAAGAGCAGTTGACTGGTCCTTCACGAACTTACTCTTCTGTAATCAGCTAAGAGGTTAGATATTTGTGAAATACTATTTTAAAAAACCCTTATGATATGAGATTTTTCTTATATACTGGTATGAAAAGTGGGTTTACTAGAAAAATCCGAATATCTATAAGCAATAGCTAGATCGCGATCACATTGCTTATCAGGTCATTTCAAGAAGACAATTTGAAAAATGAAAATAAAAAACATTCTTTAATTTTAAATTTTTATTTTTAAGGTGTTATTCATTACGAATTTGTTCCTGAGGGATACTCTATGAATTCTGAACTCTACTGCGAACAAATTAAAAGAGTCTACGTGAAGTTGTCTGAGCGTTAACTTGCTTTTTCTTGAGTTTTTCTCCAACAGGATAATGATCGTTCTCACACTTCCCGTCGAGCCAAAAAATTTTTTTACAAATACATTGTTTCGAACTCCTCCTCATCCACCACATAGTCCATGGCTCATTTTATTCCAGGGAAAACATTTGATAATTTTGCAGAAGTTGAAATTGCGGTCCAAGAGTTCTTTGACAGCCTTCCAAAGGAATAGTATCAAATATGGTTATATAATGAATATGAATATATTCAATGGTATGAATTGATTAAAATTAATTCCAACTGTATTTTAGTTTGAATTTAAAAAATAAGTAAGTCTAAAACACGACGAAAGACCCATTCTCAAGTCCTCCGTGGGCCTGTTAGGAGTTGAGCATAAAATAACTTACTTAATCATTGAAAGTTTTCTTTAATTCATTGTACGTATATTACTTTAAGATACTTTTATAAAATTGAATGAGGGAAAAACATAAATTTTAGATTTGCACTTTTTTGTACAAAAAATAAAATATAAATATCTTTTTCAGTGTTGGATCTGACAAAATGGAATGTTTATATTAACCCAATGAATACATTTTCAAAAAATGAATTTTTTTAATAAATTTACATGAATTAACATAATTTTATATAAGACGGGTTGAATTAAACTTTTTCAACAAAACAAAAACACGCTTAGTACGTCATTTTATCGACAACCTTAGGCAATTCGACTGCCCTCCACTATGATTGAAAATATATCAGATTCATCTGTAAGTCCCGACAGATTTTTGTTGATATGTTCTGAAGGTAGATTTTAGAGCCATATATATGTGTAAATCTTATTGAACCTTATCTCATTTAATTTGTAGAAAAAAAAAAAAGATACAATAGAGGACATTCGTTCATTAATTTAGAGGAAAAATCTGTAAAAATATGGATCAAGCCATATTGAGGACTTAGTTTTGCATTAATTGTCTTGGATTGAAAATCTAGGGAGAAAATGAAAATATTTTTCAGATACAAAAATTAAAACATGCAGGATTCGACGAAACCCTAAACACTCACATATATGTATATATACCAATTGGGTGGGAGTTTTGTATATTGTTTTCTGTGATAACGTATCTACACTCCTGAGAATGAGAGCGTAGATTGTCCGTTGTCACACTGAACTTGGCCTTCATTCAGATACCCTGAATCCTTAGATTGGCCTTTAAAGCCATATAAAAACAAAATTTTATTGATATCTTACATTTCTCTTAATTGGGGAAATCATTTCTTGTCAACAGGAAATTACACTCTCTAAAACTTTTTTTATTTTTGATCTGCCTCAGTGCTTTGGTTAATATATTTATTTCTATGTGAGCAACATTCCTGAAATGCTAGCACATTTTACCAGATTATTAGACAAATATTTCTTTGTTGGAATACTAAATAGCTTTCATTCATCATTGATACCAATGCCAATAATTTTACCTAGTTAACAATAATCATGCATTTTTTTTTTTATATCCTGATTATTACATGCTTTTGAACTAATTAATTAATTAATATTTACGATCTTCTGTGTCCCTGTAAGACCTTAATAATGTATTTTCCAATTGTTTATTACTTTTATTTATGAAAAACTGAGTGCCTGTTAACACTCATGACGTCATCTTTATAATTCTCATTGCCTCATTATTTCTACACCGGATATTAAAATATACAAATAATGACCTCCTTGGATATCTGTAGACTTAATTTTTCCTTGTCGACGGTGTTCTATCTATAAGACTGATACTGTGAAATGTTTACCAGAATTAACTGGTTAAATACTTTTCCCAATGCTCCAGGGTATAAAATACTAGAAAAATTGTTTCTGATAATAATAGAAATATTAAACCTACATCCATTTATTATGCATGTTTAAAGTATTACATTGTATTCATGTATATTTAGTGATTTGTTTCTTAGTATTCATTCGCAGTTTATAAATATATACATATGGTTAACATCATTATATTCAATATTTAGGATTGTTACATAGTAAATACTGCAATATACATTCATATAGCAATAGCTTTGGATTTAGTATACATTTATTATTGAAAAACCATTAATTTGTATATTAGAGGAATAAAGGGATTTACTAACTGCTGTAAAATTAGAACCTTTCTATTCTTATCATATAAATATATTAACATCTATGGTATTATGGTTGTAATTGTTTTACTACTGCTTTTGTATTACAATAAGCAACTTCATTTGTAAAAGGAATATCGCCAATTGCTTATAATATATATATATATNTTTATATCTTTTTTTTTTTGGTGTGTTAGCCTCCCTTGCAACCACTTAGGGTCATTGGAGGGAGGGGCTATCTACAGGTTGCCACCCCATTTTAAACACCCATGGCACAGGACAAGCTTCTATTTTATAAATAAGAGATTGACCTGGGCGGGACTTGAACCCGCGGCGTCAGGATTGCGAGACCCGTACGGATCCCCTGAGCTAGCCTGGTGCCCCTGGAGACCACCTTAATCTTATTAAATTTTGAATACGAATCATATACCTCGCCTCAATATTAGCTGTGCCAAAATTTTACAATCCTAATTTAAGCCACCCTCTGAATTAATGCTCTCTGATTTGTTTTTCCTTCTCCAAGTTATGCCTTGAAATTAACAAATAATCAATAACATTAACGTAGTTCTTAACATAGATATTCCCATATGTAATATTTATTTAATGTTATATTCACTAAATAAGTTTCATAATTTTTTAGTAATTTTAGTAATTAAGAGCATGGTGAAGATTCTTCAATTCGGTCTCCCCCAAAACCTCCCCTCTTCCGACCGCTTTCAGATTTTAACGAAATCTTCCAGCTGTTTACAAGAAGAGTCGCATCCCCCACCATGTAACGCAAAATTGGAAATTTGGCTAAAGGGAAATAAATAAAAAGAAATATTCATTCCAAGTTATGAATGGGCGCCCAACAACTGTACAGATAGTCCCTCACGAAAGAGCTGCATTACCAAAACAGATTTACTACGTTTCATTATTGAAGTATACAAAAGGATTATATACATGAAAATTGTTAATAAAATTTAAAAAGTTCAAAAAGAGAAAAGGTAAATAAGCATCCAGAAGTACTATAGGTTTTCTTGTTTTTCCCAATACTACTCCATTTTTCTATATAAGGAGAATATATTATGTCTGATTTAAACAGTGTATAATTTCAGGTCTATTTCATGTATAACATTTTTATATAAGTATAATCCGTTTGAATGCATCAAAATACAGAAAACAGCTTCCTTCTTCCTACATTAATGCAATGAACTATGCTAATTCTAAAATTCTTTTTGTAGTGTAAAATTCTCAAAATATTTGAAACCAAGGTTGAAAAAGGCATATGTGTGTGAGCGCACTAAGTCCTCAGCAAAAATTAGTCAAAGGGAGTGAAAACAAATGTCTGCGGGGTCTTTCTGCGTCTATTCTACAGCGAATGAATATTCCTTGTAACAGCGTTTAGACGTTCACGCTGATGGCCTAAAAATGTTCTATAAAATAAAAATAATTATATTATAATTAATTA
>KZ806960.1:722690-737685 GCA_000696205.2 Oncopeltus fasciatus | reverse complement strand
TATGTATACTGTCTCTGTGTGTGTGTATGTATATTTATATATTTATTTATTTATATATACACACTATACACAAATTTTTGTGACTGATTTAGGTCTTTACCCATGCCATACTTGGTATCGAATGTGAAGCCCTTACAAGGTCGCCTTACTATTGATTCTTTTACCCTCATTAAACCTTGGTCTGCTAAAGTTCGAGTGTATCTTCTTTAACTGACCATTGAAAAATTATTTTAAAAAAGAATGCTACTTTTTCAGTCAAAATATTTTGAAAAAGTGTGATGTTCAAATTATATTTTAGGAGCACCCTCCATCAAGGGAGACTCTTGCTCGAAGTTTTAAAGCAGTAGTGGAGGCACTGGCATTGAGTAGTGGTCGAGATCGAGCTGGTACATTTGTACGAGACTTTGTCATTACAGAGCTATCCGGGAAGGATCTTAGTCCACTTTGCACCCCTGAAAAACCACTCACTACTCTCCAGGAAATTCTTGGTACACCAATTGAACCTAGGCTCATTGTCGAGTCAGGTCGTAACTCGGTCCTTCCCAACTATCAAGTTGGAATATACCTGGATAAGAAGTTGTTCAGCAGAGGTAAGCTATATTTTTCTTAATGTTTTAGTAGAATTTATATTACCAAAGTACCCAATAATTATTTGACATATTTATTTTACACTTTGCCCTAACCATGGCCATTTATGAACAATCCTTTATTATAGTTGGCAATATAATGGTGTGGCTCAAATAAAGCATCAGAGCTAGTAATTCAAGGAAAAATCTCTGTGTGAGAAGTAGTCTTGTCTCATGTAAGACTTCTTCATCTGAATGAAGAAGAAACCCAGTGATGGATGAACCATCATTGAACTCACTTCAATACCTAATTATATTTAGGCTTATTTATTTCACACCTTTGCCAATACCCTAAAAATTGATGTGTCATCTGGTGGCCAACTAATGTCAAACATATAATAGAAGGTATTGAATTAATACCAATTTCATTATGAAATACTGACAAAATTTGGAATCAGGAAAAAATTATTAACCACTATTGATGAACAACAATATTTTATAAATTTATTTATAACTTTATCTATAAGTTCTTTCCCCCCTTTCTGGAAAAGTAAGAGTGTGTGTTGCAGGCTGTGGAGAAAGCCCTGCTATTGCTGAAGAGATGGCTGCACTCGATGGCCTCTGGCGAATGTGGGGTGTCTCCTTCAACAGGAGACCATTCCCTTTCAACCTGGAACTACCTCCACCCTCTTCCTAACAGAAACATTTGTAGCTCCAGCTCCAGTTACCTCCTCCTTCTACTTTAGTCATTGTTTACATATTTAATTTTTTTTAAATAAAATTATATAAAAAATTTAGTGTCATTTTCTCTTTTAATTTAAATAAATACCTTAATGCAATAATGAAAAAAAAAATTGCCAAATCTTTTCTTATATTAAGACAGTTTCACTATAAAAGGAACTTTATATATTCTCCCACTTGAAAACTTAAGAGAATTTTAATTCAGACCCCTAATCCACTGTCAAATACAATAGGCAGAACAGGTGGTAGTGTCAGTAACCAGTAATTCCATTATTATTAGTTATGGGGAAATGGACAGAACATGGTTGGTATCTGGCTCAGGGGAAGTTGCTGAGATTTAAAGGCAAATCAAATTTTATGAAAAATGTACATTAATGAAGATAATTAAGAGTATATCTATTGTCTGTTTATTGCCTCCCTCATTTTTCCCACCCCATTGTCTGAAGTGATCTTAAGTTATTCCCTCATTGTCTCTCTAATTTATACAATTATTTTAGTAATTTTTCTTATATATGATGATCTTTTATGAAATTTAAAAAATTTACTCAAGATTGTTCAGATCCTGTGTGATATTTTTTTTTATTATACAAAAGAGATTTGCAATATGACCTCAGAGAGACCTAGGAGGCTGCAAGTTACTGTGTGGCTATGGATAACAATGCCTGTGTAACTGCTGCAAGCTGTTGCAGTGTTCAGAGTGACACTGATTACAGTGTACACTATAGTACTGTTGTCACTTAGTGAAGGAAGAGCAGTTTCGAGTACAATTTTCCAGATGGTTTAAACATAAATCAATGCTTAGAAGAAATGAAACTTGCATCAAAAATAGTTTTCCACATTGTACAACTATTTTAAGGTGGACACCATGATCATGATTACACTCGAGTTTGTTATACCAAAGCCGGCATAGAGCATTTGGCCACTAACTAATGAACTGAAACTTCTTGATCTTTCTCTTTACAGTCTAGAACTTGCTTCCTGTGCTATACACTGTTCCCGTTTATGAAATTGAAACTGAGCAGTTTTCTGAGAGCTTAGTACAACAAATTTGCCATACTGTCAGATAAAACTTGCTAGAGCTGGTTTAGAGATTGGTTTCATACCAAATGGAGAAGTATATTTGGTGGAAATTACTGTGAAAGAATTAAATAAATAAAGTTAAAAAGACTACACCTGAATGAACCCTCAAGGCTTGAGAGGATATGTAAGATCCATAAATGCCTGGTGAAGAACTACAGAAAATGAGTGCAAAGTGGTTGGGAAGTCAAGATTCTCAATCTGTTTCACAACTTTCTACTTCAGCCCTATGCAATAATAGTGGTGGTTACGAGACATAAGTGTATATATATCATGTATTATAAAACCCTTATACATACTAATATTTTCCTGAGTATAACATAAATTATTCTGACATTATAAACATTGTTCCAAGCATTCTCAGAATCATCCACTCTTTTGAGATCCCTAGCTCCAACCAAACAAATCTCTCTTCCATTGATGAAATAATATGACGAAATATCATATAAGACTTATTAATTACAAAAATTATTTTCACATAAATTACAATTTAAACAATAACATATAAATTATCATTTAAAAGAATTTAAACATAGTAAGCTTAATTATTTAACTAATAAGAACATAAATTTGTATAAAATTTTACAAAATCAAATATCTCTTAACATAGTAAATTAATGATGTTACTTAATGTTTAAATTCTCACAGAATAATATTAAGAACATAAATTTTCTAAATGAATAAAAATTTGTATTAAAGTCAGTAAAATAAAATAAAATGTTTTCTTATTATAGCTGGATCATATCTTTTTGAAGTTCAGATTAATTGATCTGCCTATAACCTTCATAAACAGTTATATGTCACTATATATATAAGGAGAGAGAGAAGACTATGAATATGATATATTTTTTTATAACTTCTTGCTTTTAGATTATTCTAATTAGGTAAGTACTACACTAAACTTTTTTCAAGTTATTGTTATTTTGCAATATCATCAGGTCTATTAATAAAATAAGTTGAAACACCAGCAAATAATATAAACATGCACATTTTTAAAATTTTTTTTAAACAAACACTACCTCTTTAATTGGTACATCTAAGTGGTTACCGAATTCTCTATCAGAATTAAAATTTTCTAAAATAGAATATAGTTTTTATAGCACTGCATCAGCTGTTTTAATACATTAGTGTTATATTTCAATAAATGTTATATTGTAATTAATTGTAGAAATAGTAAAGTTACTGTACAATTGCAACAAATTATTTATTATTTATGTTGGTTGATGCAGAGTCTCTTTCAGATAAAATCTTCCTGAAGACCAAAAGATTTCAAAATAAAACCTCCTGAGAGGTTTTACTTTTCTTCAAAATTAATGAACTACAATAGATCTTTAGCCTTGTAGCTATTTGGTTCATTATAATGAACAATAAATGCAAGTTTTAAAAATATTAAGAAAAAAACATATCTTAAATATTACTGTAATATATGAAATGAAAACTTAGGTTCTGAAGAACTAAAATAATATGAAAAAAATAATTCATTGAAGATAGTATTTCAAGGTAATGAAATATTTTCAGTATATGCTATGTTTAATCTAAATAGTACCTCATTTCCTGAAAAGGGAGAGAAACGAGTTCTGCAGGGAAAAGAGGTAAGCCCATTTATGAGAGATTGAAGCTTGACATTGCTTGAGAACCATCATCTATCTTTAGGAACAGAAGTAGATCTAAGATTACTGTAATTATTATTGTAAAAATTAACATATGTTTTTACCTATCCTCTGTAAAATCCTGAATAAGCTTAGCTTATCAAGTGTAAAAGTTGTCAACAAAATAAGAAGTGCTTCCAACCAAAAGTTTTTGTGTCATGAAAGATAAAAAGCAGGAAACTGTGACAAAGCCACAAGTAAGATTTCTATGAACCTTCTCTTAATCTTAACTAAACTGGTCTATATTGGTAACAGGGTGCCTGGGGAGGTGAGAATGCTTACAAATTTAGTTATGAATTATTTTTTAATTGAACTAGTACTTTACTTACCTCTATAAAGTGTAAGTAAAAATTACATTATCCATGACCATGACATTAAGCCAAAAGCTTACTTATCATGCTGACAATGAAAGTAATTTTTTTTCTATAGTGAATAGTATACAGCAGGATTGAAATGTGCCACACATTCAACCTGCAGAAAAAATTAGCTTAGGCCTTAGGTGTGCTGAGAATACATATTCAATAAGTAAATCAAATCAAATTACTTTATTAGTTCGGCACAAATAATATGCCACACACAAAGGTGTAATATTTAATTTAATTAAATAACTATTAACCAAAAATTATAAATTTAAATTAATCAAATTTTTATAACTCTCTGTGACAATTGTTCTTCGAGCCCTTCTGAATCAGCTTCTTTTTTTTTTTTTTTTTTAATCAAATTTTAAAAAAAATTGTAGCATAATTTTAACTTTCAGAGAAAAATAAAATGCCTCATTTTATCTTTTATGCTCTGATACATGATTTTCACCTAGACAATCATAGAAATTCAATTTAAATCTTCTAGTTATTTATTGTGGCACGGGGCAGTTAAAATGCCTAGAGGCAAACTTTTTTATTATCATCAAAATTTTTAGTGTTGAGAAAAAGTTATCAAGAAATAAAAGTTTAACCATTGATGTTATAGAACAGGTTAGCTACCTGTAGCTAATTAAGTGATAATTATAGTAGTAACGAAACTTTTACAGTGTTACTACATTCAAGATATTATCCTCCTGCGTGATCTGGAGGGTCTTTTATAAATAAGTTTGTATGAAAAGATTTAATTTTAGATTTAGTTAAATTTATTTAGTTCTTTAAGCATAATTGTAATAGTATATTAAATGAAACATCTGTGCCTGGATAAATTTTTGCTGAGTATTTCAGAATCATTTATTTATTAATACATAATCAATTTTATTTTTAACTGTACCTTGTCATTTTAACCTGATGATTTCCATGAAAACATTATATGCAGGAAGTTAAAGTAAGGGCATTCCTTAACTTTGAATTTCATTTTATTGCAGAATTAAGTTAATGTGTTTCTTCTTACATATCTTATTTATACTCACCGTTAGGTTTCTTGCCAAACTTTACATTAAAATTCCCTACAATTTCATAATTTTATTTATTTTAAACTTTTTAACTCAAAAAAACTCTTTAAATGTTCTTCCTCGCCACTTTTAGCTGTTGCTGCAAACACCTGGACATTTAGTTTATAAAGCCTAGAGTTGTTTTATGATCGTTGATATATTACATTATGTATAAATCCAAGGACTATCTTCTCTAAAATACTAAATTTGATAGTTGTATATTACACTCTGACCTGGCCATCCCATTTCGCATGGAACCAGGATGTCAATACTTGTACACCACATTTCTTTGATAGTATTTCCTATCGCTCTAGTTTAGAGCTATCTAGTCTATTATAATAAATGTTCTATCTATTGTTATATAGTATTAACTGGACATGCTAACTTAATGACTTAAAGGATGTCTGGGACTGAGGTTCGTTTTTATTTAATTCTCTTTTATTTCATATACCCAGGGGAAAAAAATAACTAGGCAGTTTCCTATTGCTTTCTCATGTTTTTAAATACTCTGAGACAGAAGTTGTAAAAAATCACTTTTGAACAGTGCAAAAGCTGCTTTGATATTTTTAGCCCTTTCCCGGTTTGATTTCCCCAGTAGTACCCTCATGGAAAATTTTCCTCTCCCCATTACCTGGAGATGCCTGATGTTTGATTAACAAACAACACAGAAGAGTCAGTTTAGGCTTAAATTTTCATATTTAAAACTACCATGATAACAGTATGCTATGGTGTAAATTTCACGAACATCAATACTGAGATAAAATATTTCAAATATGTAAATGAATTTAGTAAATCACTTCTTAATTAGGTTCCAATACAGTGAATACAAAAAATATTGATAGTTGACCTGAATCATAGAATAAATAAAACAAATTTAAAAATCATAGTTATTCGCAGCTGTACCTCAATCTTTGGTTTTACAAAACCTTGATCTTTTATAATGTTCAGGGTACAGTAAGGACTGCAATTGGATGTACATTAATCAATGAAAAAATGATTGAATTTGAGGGGAAAAAAATATTGCATTGTTTCTACCCTTTGAATTTAATTACACATTCAGCCAACACATGTGTGTGACCAATGATTTTAATATTAAATTTTCTTTAAAATATATTTACACATTTTAAAATATATACATTCTATTGAAGAGATCAACCATAACTTGGTGACAAGTTTCTCAAAACTGTTCAGATTTAAGTTGTCATCAAAACTAAATGTAATAAGAAAATAGAGAAAACTATGTAAAATAACAAAACTTTAAAAAAAAAAACAAAAAAACAGGCTTAGCATACATAATAATAGTTAAAATATACCCAGGCACAGTTCATAACGCACCATGTTCAGAGGAGGAGTTATTTACTTCTGTTAGAGAATCACTAGATGCAACATCTATTTTCTGTGCTTTAAGAGCCTCTTCTCTCGCTTTCATTTTTTTCATTCGGATTTCCTCAGCAATAAGGCGGTTCCGCAACATGCGAGCCCTTTGTTCTTCAGTTAGAGAGGGAGTTTGTGATGGTTTGGTGCTGGTGCTAAGAAGTTTATCAAAAGGATCAGGCTCAACTCTCTCCTCTTCTTCATCTTCCTCTTGAACTACTTCAGCTGTTTGAACATCATCTTCCATACCCAGCCTAATTTTTGTTACATGTACCATAACATTCTTTTTGAAACCTAGATCTTCAATTTTATCGATGACATCGTCAAACGTCATTTTTGGGAATAATCTGTGCGCCCAGTGCTCCAAAGTTTGCATAGTCCTATTAAGGTCTTCAAATTCATGCCCTTTGCCCTTGAACTTAATGTCATTAAAAGTTGACTCAAGAATGCCGATTCCTCGAGGTCCAACAAGCCTAGTAGCATCAAGCTTTAATTGAGGCCTTATAACACGTTTCTTGGGTTTCACTACAGTCTTAGCTTGATCTTCATCATCTTCCTGTTCCTTACTTCCATCAACTTCGGGATCTGGCCTTTCCTCTTCTCCCTCCCGTATCACTTCAATATCATCATTGTCTTCTTCAGCAAATGTATCTTCATATTCCATAGGAAATTACCAGTATTAACTTTCAACGAAAAATAGTAACAGGGAAACCTTACCACAACCTTCGTGTAATGAGTATTTTGGCGGCAATTTTTTTATCATCTTAAAAGAGGTCGAAACCAATTCATGAGAAGTCATAAGTAAAAGTTAAGACTTTTTTTTTTTTTTTTAGAATGCGCACTTCCATATATATTATATATAAATTCCAGAAATTTACACAAATTTAGCGGTTGAATAACACAATGGAGAAACCTCGTGTTTTATATGTAGCCAAACAAACCCTTCCCGATGATTAATACTTTTGTGACGTCACAAAAAGTGACTGCTCTGCATTTGTAGCCATCGTCCAATATTGTCCATCTACAAATATGGACCATCCCCCCTGCACTTCGATGAACATAACCCATCGGTTCCGAGTTCCCTCAACGCTTATAAATTATCCAGTCACCACTTATGAATAGCTTTGTAAATCTTTTTTTTAAAGAGATTCCGGGCCACTTATTCCTGGTGTTCCTATAAGAAATAAATTTTGCTTCACACCCTTTAATTTTACAAAATTACACTTTTTATGTAGAACAGTTACGAATTTTATTATTTAAAACATATTTGCAAAAAAAAATTTAAATTTAAAACCGCTTACAAATCACTTAGGCATACTAATTATGTTTTCATACTATTCTGTTTTTGAAGTCGCATTCTCTAATCTAGTAGAGTTACATTTTCGAAGTTAATTTGTTACTTAAATTACATTGGGGAACAATTTGAAAATCAATTTCTGTTGAGTTAGATTTTTTAGCTGTTTTCTATAGAATTGGGCATGCTGGTTTCAAAACTGTTTTTTAGTTTTCATATATTTCATCACTTAAAGCACCCAATAACTTAAGACAATAATTTCCTATCCTGAAATCAGAGAAAGGGAAGTGGTATCATGAATTTATATACCAATTTGGGAATTTTATTAACTCATAAAACTTCTATTCATAACTCTAAATTATACCCAAAAGGTTTGGAACAAATAACTCTAAGATTTCATGCCTGAAAATTTATTTTCTGGTAATTATCAATTATTTATGTTATTTAAAGTTGGAGGACAAGTGGAGGATGGTTATATTGTAGGATATATTGTAGTGTGACATTGAGGATCTGTTTCAGCCGTTCGTGGAGACTTGGTGGAAACATTTGACTGCAGGCGGTGTGGCTGGAGGATTTTCAAGGACAATCACTGCCCCCATTGACCGGCTTAAAGTCCTTGCTCAGGTACAGCCATATTATCGGCATAATTTGGATGTCAGTTCATAGATGGGAGTTACATACAGCTACCACGAGATCACTGTGAAAGTTATAGTCAATTATAAATGTTTCAAATTCCTTAGAATGGTATGATTATGTAGAACAAGGGTAGATACTTTTAAAATCTGGCTATCTTTTTATACACTCTGTCCCTTGTAGACAGATTGTCGCTGGATAAATGTGATAAGCTAGCGGAAAACACTATTCAGTGAATAATTTATTGTCATCAGGCACATAAGGGAAGTGGATGCCTTGGGCACTATTTCGTCTTATAGCTGGTTTTAAAATAGTTAAAAAATAATGCAAAGATGTAAAAAAATATTTTGACAATAATGTTTTATGAAATTTATTTTATATAAGCACAAATCTGCTTAAATAATTTTTCAATTTCTTTTTTTTTTGTTCTCTATATTTTTATCAATATACGTACATGAAAGCTGGGTCTCTCAATTGGAGGTGTAGGAGGAGCCTTATAGGCTTACTACAACCCAAATTTTAGGTTATTTTCAGTAAAATAATAAGATAAGAATATATTTTAATATCATATATATTTACATATTTTACTCAAATATCTCTCCGCTATTCACAATGCACAACTTCATCGACATCAGAAGACGTTCAGGTCGTGGAGTGAGTTGAGGAAGACAACGGGATGACTGTCTTCTAGGGGTCAAAGATCAATATTACTCCCGGATAGAGGAGAGGGGGTATTAGCTCTCTCAAAGGTAGGGTAGGATACTTTGGAATTCTCTTAAAAATCTCTGGGATGGGAGGTCAAAGGTCAACTGATAAGCTGTAATAGGTTGGGGGGGGGGGTGTGGATTAGCCCTCTCGCAGGTGTAGAGTAGGAAATACGCCTAAAAATCTCTTAAGTTTAAAGATTAACATAAACATATAATAACAGGGATTAGCCCTTTTCATAGATAATTGGGTAGAAAATTCGCCTGGGTAGGTTATGTTATGGTTACAAGGAAATTCGCTAAACATTTTAGGGACCTCTTGTCGCTCCTATGACTTCTCAAGCGATGAGGTAGGAAATTCGCTAAAATATCTAGGGACTCACCTCTAGAAAATTCACTCCTCTGTCGTATGTCGTCTCCAACTATGATATGAGCATAACGTTTTGGCGAGAAACCTTGGGCACCGCCATTTTCCCCATTTGTGTGTGCTAGAACCGCCTTGGTTGTTTTTCATAGGTCCGCCCTTTTACCCCATTTGCGCGTGCCAGAACCACCTTATTTACCCTACTATAGTTATTCGAAATAATAATCATGAAATACGTTATTGACGAATTTCGCTAATACACCTTTTGAGCCACAAAGGTGTTCTATTCATATAGGAACAATCAACATTTTGAAGAAGTTCGTTCATTGAATCACACTTCATAAAAGCAATTACAAATTCTAACCTCTTTCTATAAATAAACTAAATCATTTCTAGAACTTGGACAATATTCTAGAACTAAGAACCCCTCTCATTTTTCTTACAGGTGAGCGGGAAGTCACTGACTTTGGTTGGGGGCATTTCTAAACTCGTCAAAGAAGAGGGATTTTTTTCTTTGTGGAGAGGTAATGTTGGACAGCAGCACTAAACTTGGCACTACATTATTTATAGACAATCCTTTGTGTTCCTGTAACGAAACTGTTATTTAATTCGTGGCATTAATATGAAATCGCCCAGTCATTTCACTATTCTATTTCTTTTTTCTTCAAGTGTTAGCTTCCCCTTCAAGTGTGACTTTGAGTCATGAAACGAGGGGCTATCTACAGTTTTCCAACTCATTTTAAACACCCATGGCTTAAGACAAGTTTTTATTTATTGATAAAATTTTACTATAATCTTGCCCTGGGAGGAATTTGAACCCGCAACGCCAGGATTGCGAGACCCAACCGGATCCCATTAGCTACTCTCGCGCCCCTTTCACTACTCTTTTTCTTTCGTTTTTTTTTTTCCAACTCGAGTGTTCTGCTATTCCCGCCCTCAAAATTGATAGCGAAACGAAATCAGTGTTCTACATTAGAAAAAAAAAAAATTGGCCTCACATATGAACTACATGAACAACGGAAATTCCTCATTAATGAATATTTGTATTTAAATTTTCTATGTCAGATAAATCCCCACTCCTCATGTTCTTATTTCTTAATAATACAAAGAAACTATTTAGAGTCCGGTAAGTAAAAGTTGCGTAAACTTTTCCATATTCTATTAAGGAGGAATGGAGTGTGAATAAACTGCTAAAATTTTCTTAAAAGTTAAAAAAACAAAAAAACAATGAAGGTAAGCGCTAATGCCTCTGTGGACAGCACTGAGGCGAAACTGGAGGGGAGAGGTGGGGCGTAGCACTGAAACATTCTAGTCCAATTTTAAATAGCGTCCTTATTATGTTTTTAAGAAGAATTATGCAATATAAATGCTAGAAAACTACATTTTACAATTACCATGTTCTATACATTTTCTTTATACAATAAACTTCCGTTATGACATTATTGTCTTTTCCCGTATGATTGATGCTTGTGATGGATAACACATTTTCGAAATAATTACTAATAGTTGACGAATGTAATTTGGCCTTGATGACAACACTACATCGCCAAGTTTCAGGCCCTAATGTTTGTCTTAAAATGTATTGTATACTTGGCCATTTATTGTTCGTAAAAATTTGAAAGACATAGATCCGGGAACATTCACCTACAACAAACCTAAATAGAAGTATTCACGTTGTTTTGGATGTGCTTTGTCATCCCAATGTCTTGGCCTTGACTATGCTTGTAATTAAGGAATGAGGTTTTCCTTGTCTCCATGGCTCCCACTTTTGACCTGATTTGTTCCATGTAAGATAGCGTGAAACATCAGTGTATAGTAATGTTTTTTGGAAATAGCCGAAAACATTAGGTTTTTTACACAATGTAAAAAATTCAGTGTTTTTTAGGAGGGTTCACGTGTACTGTCGATATTTTCTTCAGTGAAATATACTCGTTGACCATTTTCATGATGCACAGGCATCGCTTAATATTGAACAGAAGGGTCGTATATAGGTAAACTAAGAATATGCCAGATAGCTTGGTTGCTGCTGATGTATCTATGTAAAGTTCCAGAATTTCAGCTGAAATCATTTGATCAACTTCCTCTGGACGGATCTAACATGAAGCCAAATTAAAATGTGCGCATGTAGTAAACCTTGCTTTTCTCACTCTATCGAATATAGCCAACAAAGCATGTCACCAAAAGTCAAATGTTTAACAAGTAAGTCGACCAAAGATATCAATTACTTTTTGAATACACGTGCAGTTATGTCATGACGATGTGTTGATTGTTGTCTTGGCAAAAGTAAAGTTTGTATTTCTTCCCAATTCGGATTAGGTGTAAATTGAATAAATAAATCTGGGCGGCCATAATTACGTACATAAGTCATGGCAACTTGTATACATTCCTACATGTGTAGAATATGTATTCTGTGGGCTACCGATGCAACTACGTTTTGTCTTTTTGTAAACTGTAGTACGAGTCCGTTAATGGCTAAAATCGCTTAAGGAAGACCAAAATTTAAACTCTTAATATATTCGTTATTAACAGGAATCTAAGGAAATATATTGTATAAAAAAATAGGCATAATTTAATGTTATAAAACTTTTATTCCATAAAGTAAATTAAAAGTAAATTCCTAGTAATTCCAGTAATATTTGGATTTTGTAATTTTCTAATATATTTTAGGGGTTTTGGCAGTATAATTATCATATATTTTAGTATTTTTACTTAGAGAATAATTGTAGCAGAATGGATAATAAGAAAGGGTCGAAAGCTTAAAAATATGTACGGTAGTGGTCCCCGATGCCCATTCATGATGATCAAATCTTCAGATTCAAGCGACGTTAGTTCGCATAAGTACAGTCACGAATTGATTCTCATTAATGTTCAGGAATAAAAATATAAATTATAGTAATTTTACTCAAAGTTGAGAGAGTCTTTGCACTCATCCAAAAACTGTTGAATATAAAGGTAAATACCCTACTCAAGCAATTAAGACATAGTCAACAAAATTCTCCATAGCAATCCTCCATATCATAGCAGTACCAATCCTCCATAGCACTCCATAGCATAGCAGTCCTCCATAGCAATCCTCCATAGCATAGCAGTACCATAGCATAGCAATACCATAGCAATCCTCCATAGCATAGCAGTCCCTCATAGCACTCTATAGCACCATAGCAATCCTCCATAGCATACCATAGCAGTCCTCCATAGCAATCCTCCTCCATAGCAATACCATAGCACTCCATAGCAGTCCACCATAGCAGTCCTCCATAGCAATCCTCCATAGCAATCCTCCATAGCAGTCCTCCTTAGCAGTCCTCCATAGCAATCCTCCATAGCAGTCCTCCATAGCAATCCTCCATAGCAATCCTCCATAGCACTCCATAGCAATCCCCCATAGCATAGCACCATAACACCAGTTGAACTTTCTTTTTCTCCATAAACAAGACATTAATGTTATTAATTTTTACAGGTAACGGAGTGAACATGTTGAAGATAGTACCAGAGTACGCAATCAAGTTTGCTACCTACGAGATGGCTAAAGTATCCTTATTGAAGAGAGGGGAACGACCCTTGAGCCCACTAGACCGCTTTGTCTCAGCCGCGCTCGCCGGAGTCGCGAGCCAGACTCTTATCTACCCAGTTGAGGTGAGGCACATCATATCTCTGTCAACCAAAGGCTGGTCCTCATTCATTAAGTTGAGGCACATCATATCTCTGTCAACCAAAGGCTGGTCCTCATTCATTAAGTTGAGGCACATCATATCTCTGTCAACCAAAGGCTGGTCCTCATTCATTAAGTTGAGGCACATCATATCTCTGTCAACCAAAGGCTGGTCCTCATTCATTAAGTTGAGGCATATCACGCATCTCACCCAATGAAATGAAGGTCCTCAACAAGGCAAGTAGCTGTTCAATCAAGATGAGACACCGCTCAATAAATCTGTCAATCCAGAGGTCCTCATCAGTATTTATCTGAACATTTGGAGTGAGAAACAAATGATATCTCCTGCCATTCTAGTTTCTGGAGTCGAGATTTCTCGCTACACCTCTATGCCTATACCTATTGCACGATATATAATGTAGGCCAGTCATTTAGCTATACCATCAAGATGAGATATCCGAGCATACATCTGCCAATCTAGCAGAGACACTCAGCCCATTTGTGGTACAAATGAGGTAAGACTCAACATCATATCTCGACCATTCTCTGCTAGAAACTATCTCCTTGCTTGTGAATCACAACATATCATCGAGTGCGAGACTACATCAAATATCTGCTTTTCCTACAATGTTCTTTCCCAGAGGTGAGTGATCAAATCATATACCTGCCAATATTGTAGATATTCTTAATCACGCTCACCTACCTAATCAAATAAGACGGTACATAAAAAACAATGAGGAGGTTTTTTGAAGCACACTGATCCACTGATGTAAAGTACATAAAACCTTTCCCATCCAAATGGTGGTCCTAAGCTAGAATCGTAACTATCACATCAGTAGCATGGTTTAAAAAATAAATCTCATCTCAGCCAGTCTGTGAGATGATTTCAGACTCAGATTTTATTCATCTGCAAATATTTTTACACCACATAATTTTTTCCTTTCGCAGGTAATCATCATCTAATTTATGAAGTGACAACATTTACCAAATCTCTAACTCCCTTGTGGAGGCCCATAGTGGTTAATATTCATTCATGCCATCGACATGATTTACCGGACATGCTTCAAACAATTTGACTAGGACGAAGTATTATGTAAAGATAATTTTGTGCACAGATTGTAAGCCTTGAAATTAATTGGTATCTTCTCTCCTAGGTGGTAGACTGATACATTTCCTTCTGGCTGGAGACTAATTCAAACAGTTCTAAAGGAGTTTCAGATGAACTAAAAATAGATAGACTTTCGTCCGGACGAATCAGTTGTGATTTCGTGGTGGAATACTGAATAAGATGTTTAACTGAGACCCACATGTGTCTGAGTGTGTTTGAGAGCCTCTCTAAGTGCAGTGGTATGTTTAACCATAATTGGATAGATATGAGAGGTTAAAAATTGTTTTTGTTTAAGACTATTTATGGATTTCATACAATGGAATATTAAAATGCATTTTCCGCTCTTATGGGATATCCTCAAGAACTCTTCGATATTGCTTTCTACCACAATAAAAAACTATATATCTATATATATATATATA
>KZ806960.1:695765-722634 GCA_000696205.2 Oncopeltus fasciatus | reverse complement strand
CCAGTTTGATTAAATATATATATATAGGAGCAGCTTATATACTCTACTTGCTGGCATTACAGCCTCAGCCTATGAAGGTCCTTGAGATATTTTAAAAATAATTTCTTACAGTATTAAAGAGCTCTTGAGTATGGCTCTATTTTTATTCGTAAATAAGAAACATGTTTTCCAGGTGCTGAAGACAAGGATGGTGGTAGAAGGAGGCAGACAAAGACCACGACTGCATCGTTTAGCAGCTGAACTTCTGAGGAATTTAGGATTGGTCGGATTGGTTCGTGGCTACCAATCCGCCATGCTTGGCATCATCCTCTTTACTGGCACAGACCTCTGCGTCTACGAGGTACCTGACTTGGCCGCTACACACTGGTAAGGGTGCAGCCATACCAGTGTGGGAGAGGGCTAAGTAACGTAATTGCCCTTCTTTAAATATTACTTTAATTTTGATATACACAGTGAAAGTATGTCAATCAATTGTGCCATTTCTTACAATCACAAACAATCAGGTATATTATGAAGGTCTAAGGCTGAAAAGTTTTGTGAAAAATAAATATTTGTGGGGAACAAAAAAAAAAAATAATAATAAATAAGTAATTCACGTGAGGAGTGTATATGTAGCATGAAGTGCAGAATCTATAACTGACCCTTATTTTAATCAACACAAGCAAGATTTCTTGGTAGGCGTGAGAATGCCTATCATGAAGAAACTCAATCTTCAGACTGACGATGTACTCTGGAAATCCGTGGTGGCGTAATAGTCTCACAATGAGATTAAGAATTATAACTGATCACCTTGGTTCAGTGGGCAAAAAATCATTCCTTTTTAAAAGGAAATCTGCTCCTGTTAAACCAACTTGTCAAACGCCCCTGAGATATGATTCTGAAAGCTGATGTCGTGTTAGTGGTTGGGTAAAGTTCAGACCTTCTAGATTTACTGAAAAGATACTGGAAGAAAATGGTGGCTTCTATGCTGCCGAAAAGCACCACAAATTGATGAGAAACATCAATGATATTAAGTAAAAAAAACTTTATGAATTGTACCATGTTTTTCTATAAGATGTGGACCATAGAATCAATTATAAAGCGCTGACTTTATTTTGGTTCTTCTCGGTTGATGTATTGTAAGGCCATACCAGTGGCATTCGTTATCCATTAGTATATTCCTAAGAGGCCAAACAACCCATTCATTTCAATTTATAAGTTTATTGTTAGACAGTATTATACTGAAGCTCTACATGGGGAAAGTGATTCTATACAGATATATAACTTTTTTAGTAGGTGTTACAAGATAATACGATTTTTTCATTTATGGATAAAGAATAATTATGGTTTTGCAAATTAATTTTCGGACGATTCAGGTTCAAGCAAAGATCCATTCAGTTTTTGTGAAAAATACATTTTTTTAAAGTGGGAAAGTGTTGGGTCTCGGATGTAGTTGTTCACTATCTGAGTACTTAAATATGTATAATATTTGTTTAAAAGTATGGATTTGATTTTGCTCGTGGTGGCATATTTACTATTATTGATACTAAACTAAAATAATTTGGATTTTAACAATGCTTTAAGAATATTCAATTATTAATGGCATTAACTTTGGGATATTTTATATTTGGCCTCTAAGATTGTGAAATAAAACCCAAACATTAGGTTAACGGACTGTATTACTTGCAGTATAACTGCAACTGACTGACAATTAAATTTTCTTTAAATACAGTTAAATCCAAAGCATCGTAATAAAGCATAAAGAATTTATGTCTGGAAGGTCTTACCTAAACCTTATTATTTTATGTAAAATAATAACTCTTCACTTTACCTAGAAAAAAACAATTATCTATGGAACTAAAGTATATGGTATATATGTGAGTTTTAAGCCACTGATGTATAGATTATCCGGGGAAATTTGAAGGCATTGAAAAGGCAACCAGTTATTCATGGTTGCCATTTCTATGCCTTTATGGTAACAGATCATAAAGGTTGTATATAATTATTATTTTATTATTATTAATTGTTTATTATTATCTGTTACGATGTTAGCAGCGTATATTATGGCTGGTCCAGGCTGTCATCATATTCTTGCATATTCTTCTTCTTTCTCTTCTTAAACTATTTCTAGAGTCGAGGAGCCTTGATAAATTGCAGTCATCCACATTCCAACTTAATTGCTCCATCTGCAGCATTTTCTCACAAATTGTCGGGATATTCTCTGAGTAGGAAAGTCCTCGAGTTCTTCTCCCAGTGAGTCACACTTCTAGATAATTCTTGACTCGTTCACGGCCCACTTGCTGGTGGGCAAACCACTAAAGCTACCGCGATTCCAGTGAGGTATTTAAACCTGTCAAATAAAACTGCTGCTTTAATCGCTCATTGCTGACGTAACCTCTTCTTGTTTTTCTGAGGAACTTCATTTCTGCTACGTTTTCGTGGGTTACATGATTCCCAGCTTTCCCTTCATTTATACGTATGGATTGGGCGCCTTTCAGTCTCCACATCTACTTATGGGTTACTATTGCATACAATTGATTGGCTTAGGAGAAACTAAATAGAATATTTTTGGGTCTTTTTTACCAGAGGATCTCCTTCTGATATCATACTATTATAGATCAGATAAATAGGACAGACCTTAGACTTTGCTTTTTAACATGTTGAAATCATTTCGTTTTGGAGTAGCACTCCTTGCCTTCTTCGCGATTCTATTAGTGCTTCGTTCATCTGAAAAATGTCATCTCAAACAAAAAACTTTGCGTCATTCTAAGATGATTTTAGTTGGGGTTCGGTCGAGGTAGATCCAAAAAAACACAAATTAAAAAAATGTATTTTTTTAATAAGGAATTATCTGCCAACGTTTCGGCTTACATTGTAAGCCATCCTCAGGGCTATCATGAAAATGAGAGAGGACGTCCTGTCCCTAAGTTCACATTTCCATGACTCCTATAATCCCTTATTTAAAAAATACATTTTTTAAATTCGTGTTTTTTTTTTGGATCTACCTCGACCGAACCCCAACTAAAATCATCTTAGAATAATATCTACGGTCAACAAACTCTGCTTTTGAACTTTGCGTCATTGTTCGCTGATGTAATGGCTGAGATTTGATTCACTTCAACATATTTTCTCTACGATGACTTCCTTATTTCTTCTAATGCTTCTCATGGTTTCAGACTCAAAAGCTCTCTCGAAGCCTAAAAATATCCTAAATATGTGGCTAATGTCTTTCCCTTATCCTTCCGCTAAACACGACGAAAATTTAATCCTGTATTTTCACCATCACTCTGATTTTTGCATTTTGCTGTTTTCCCAGTTTGATTAATATCTTCCTGATTTTGTTACCAGCAGCCTGCTGATCCTAATAGACTCTTTTCTTCTCTCGAAATTCGATCCGTATTCAGCACTTGTCTCAGTTATTCAACTTTTTTTTTTCTAGATTCAATATTTGAGTTCTATTTTTCGGAGCAAATGTTCTTAATCTTTTTAGACTTCTATTTCTTCCACCTTCATTATATTTCCTACTTTTCTGTTTAACACTTTTCTGTTTATGAATTACATAAATCAGATTGGTGAATTCTTTCCTTATTAATTTCCTTTTATTCATTCCTTTCTTCTTTTATTTTCACTTTTCGACAGCAGTCCTGCAAACAAATTTTTTTACTTTTCTATATTTTTTTTGTTCTATATCTTTTTTATTGGCTTCATTATAAGTTCTACAGTTTCTATAGAAAGCTACTCTCAAACTAGTTGGTTCTCAGACTCAAGTTGAGACTCGGAGAATGGGAGTTCTCTACAGTATGGGAGAACTAACTCACCTTCCCCTTCCCTGTCAGCCTCCTACAAACAAGGCTGATTAGAGAAAGGAGTTTACCTGATTTTAGTTGTGTGTTTTGCTGATGCAGACTGTGAAGCTGTTCCTCGTGTGGAAGCTGGAGGTGAGGGACATCCTTCCAGTTCCAGTAACAATCGCTTGTGCCATCGCCTCCTGTATCACTGGCCAGCTAGTTGCTTTCCCATTCTCGACAGTCAGCACCGCCGTTCAAGCCTCCAGTGAGTCTTGTACACTTTATCCAGAAGTAAATAAATAATTTAAGGGAGGTAAATAACTAGTCAATGATGATCATTTTAATTCAAGCAATTGAATTCAGTCTCTATTATATCATACAACTATTCATCTCTATTGTACATTTATCATAATTATCATTGAATTATACTTATTTATTTATGTTTAATTCTTCTGTTTCTCAAATTTAAGTTTTTCAAATTATGTTCATTTATACCATTTACAGGTATATCAGAAGGTTTTCATAAATAATAATTACCTATTTTATAAATATTATTTTTTTGAGGTAATTAATCCCACGTAAATTTTACTAATTTTTAGTGCAAGGAAACAGAATAAAAAATCTAACTGTCCCAGCCAGGACTCGAACCTAGATCTCTTGCTATTCGGGCCGGTGCATTTACCAATTATGCTACCGGGACCATTCTAATAAGTTATTAAATTCCCCGTACTAAAAATTAGTAAAATTTACTTGGAATTAAATACCACAAAAAAATAATATTTATAAAATTAAAATTTAAAAGGAAATAACGAGAGTCATTTAAACAGCTTGACAATGTCAGCTCCTCCAAGCATAAGACGATATATTCGTCGGCCTCGGAGGTTAGACTCTCGGCACTAGTGTGGTGAATTTAATAACTTATCAGACTTGTCTCGGTAGCGTAAATGGAAAACGCACCGGCCCAGATAGCAGGAGATCCAGGTTCGTGTCCTGGCTGGGATAGTTAGATTTTTTATTCTGTTTCCTTGCACTGAAAATTAGGAATAATTACCAATATTTTACTAGTTTACATTATACTGTGAGGCAGGTAAAGAATGGATAAGCGAGGAATAGAAAAATAATATAGTGTAGCATAAATGAAGGATGGAGAAGTTTGGGGGAGAAAATATATTATAGATGTGAAGAAATATTTATGCAAGCACTTAGCTGTCACAGAAAGTAAAATACAGATGGTGAAGGAGAGTGCAAGAAAGAGAAATTCGGAAGTTGTTCCTTAATCAAACTTTTGCTGCTGTAGTCAGCACAGTTTTAAATGATGGATTGAAACTGCTCGGGAAAAAAAAAAAAAAAAGACAACATGATTAACAAAACCCAATAGGTTGGTTTACACAGTTTCTGGTTTACCTAATTGTTGGTTATTATACTGTAGGTAAAGTTTAAATTACTACAGATACTAAAATTTTAAATTTTGAAAGTTAATCAGAATTTATAGGACCGCGAAAATTTAACTATTTTGTAACTTGAATGTACATATTTGTTATTAGAGTTCGAATTTATACAGAGAGCTATCGTAGACAGCTTGTGATTGTTCGAAACCATTACAGTCTTTAGGTATGTGCCTTAGGTATTTCTTAGTGTTATTTTTTATTCCTATATTTATTTAAATAAGAATAACGAAATATAAGAAGTAAGTGAAGTATCATTAACTTTCATATTTCCCAATCAGGTTCTTTTTTTACCTATAGCATTAATTTTTTTTCTAGATTTTCTGGTACTAGATAAGTTTTCATCCATCTATTGAATGGATTTATCTTTAGCAAAATGAGTAATCACCAATCACCAAATATCATATAACGATATACGTTCATAAAGAAATGAATTATATTATTGTATCAAACCGAATTTTACATTTAAAAATTTAATGTTACTTCACATTATATATTGAATAATATTTTATTATTTTATTATAAAGAGTAAATTGATTCCTTATTCGCATGTTTAATAATAATTAATTACAAATATAAATATTTATTATCATTTTAAAAACCCTACAAAACGTTTTTTATAATACATATATTTAACTAATCATTGTCTTTTTATTATACATTTCTTTTCTCTAAGAAAATTTATTTCATCCAAGTTTAAAAGCTATTTTTATGAATTTTATTATTGTTTAAAATACAGTACTATTAACTTCTTAAAATACATTTGTAGATTTTTTTTTGTTTTTAACAATTTATTGGGAAAATAAATGAATAAATAAATATAAAAGGCCAGAGATAATTAAATATACATTTATTCAAGCCCCTTAAAGCAGGAAGGATGCCAACCTGCCCAGCATTTAATTCATTGCCACACCTCGCGGAGCTCTGCCATAAATGTATATACGCAAACATATATATATATATATATATATAAAATCGAGTGTAGATCCCTCTCTACTCTGTTACTAAGTAGATATTAGTAAACACCTGTAAATTTTTTAAGATAACCTAGCCAAATCTAGTATTCTACTTTTGCAAACTCTGGACCTCATACACACAGTACACTAATTAATGCATGGCATATTTCAAGAAGAACCACAATAATCGAATCCTCTGTTTTGAGTTTCAGAAATTACATAAATTCAAGGAATTATTGAGCACCAAGTAAACCATTACCTTGTATAAAATATTTATTAAAGAGAAATTATAATTTTCAAGGTAAGAAACGAATTTTATCAATAATCACAATAATATACAGTTGCCTACCTGAGACAAGACTCCTGTACAGATTGGCTGAATTATTTAATAGACAGCAGCTTTTACTTTCATTGTTCTTTGGATTTTATTTCCTTTGTCCATTTGATTTCAATTTAATATGTTACATATACATGATAGGAATGTATATATGCGTCATATAATAAATAGAATATATAAGGGGCATACTTTAACAACTTTTAAGTTTCTTCTTAATTAAAGCAAATTCCGAAGGAATATATTTATTGAGGTTTTTCTTATGACAGAATATTCAATTTTTTAAAATGTTTTCTCCGATCCTNTATATATATATATAAATGAAACACGCATGATTGTCAGTGTGATATATTCTTTCCAAGCTATTTTTATTTTTCGTTCCGTTTTGAAGCGACACAAACTTGTTTTTCAGACGACAGGCACATCACGGCAAGACGAGTGTTCTTGGAGAGGTACAGGAAGAAAGGAGTGTCAGGCCTGTACAAAGGGGCGTCCATGGCCTTCACTAAGGCAGTGCCAGCAGTGGTACTCACCTACCTGATCTACGAGGAGGTGCTCTGGCAGTTCGGGACCAAGATGACGTGATGCCTCGCTGCACTCTGTCGGCTGCGGTTCGTGCTCTCGTCGCTGTCGTGCACCTCGGCAGATGGCTGCTCGCTGGAAGGAGACTCCTGTTCGGCGAGCGGCAAGTCGCTTCGACTCCTCTCTCCAAGGCCCTCACCTACAAGATGACTGGTCTCTGTGTCTTCTCTGTGAGCTTCGCACTGGCGAGACTCTTCTCGAAGAAAATCACGCCCGGATCCACTCTTCAAATTGCCTACATGCTTTTGCAGATAGCCAATGGCAACACCACCCTTAGTCTTCTACTCACCGCTGTATCTGTCATTCTCTCAACGTGACACATTCAATTTAAGTCAAAACTGTTTGTAATAAATCTACGAGCAAGTGTCATCTTTATTTTAAATTACAAATTAAATTTTTCAATTAATGTTCAATTAAAGGGGCGCCAGGCTAGCTCAGGGGATCCGTACGGGTCTCGCAATCTTGACGCCGCGGGTTCAAATCCCGCCCAGGTCAATCTTTTATTTATAATATAGAAGCTTGTCCTGAGCCATGGGTGTTTAGAATGGGGTGGCAACCTGTAGATAGCCCCTCCCTTCAATGACCCTTAGTGGATGCAAGGGAGGCTAACCCAGCAAAAAAAAAAAAAAAAAAAAAATGTTCAATTAATAACTCTGGGGAACAATTTGAAACTTTATTTCTGTGGAGTTAGATTTTTTAGCTGTTTTCTATGGAATTAGGCATGCTGGTTTCAAAACTGTCTTAGATTTTTTTTCAATCACGTCACGTTCGGTTTCTTTGTGGGTGGGGACCTGCCTGTTTAGTTACGTCTGTCATACTGTGGTTAAACGTTGTATGTTGGTAATCAGTATTTAGAATTTCGTTACGGAAGTGTACAGAACCACATAGTGTGTTTGAACTGAAACGTTTCCTTATGGCTACCTCTGCTCCTACACGTCGAAAGTGAGAAAACAACTCCGATTAGTTTTGTTATATATGTGGCAGTTTTACCATTCCCAGTCAAAGTACAAACATCAGTGTATTTGTTAGACAGGCATATTTTGCCTAAATTAAAGTGAAATTTGGTGATCAAGATAAAGCATGTGCACCTTATAAATTGTATACAGTGTGTTATAAATTGTAAACCGCTATAAGGGTTTACGGATGTGGACCAAGAGTACACGTGCTAAGCTTCCATTTGGTATACCTATGATTTGGCGCGAGCACTAAGAGCATTCAAGTGATTGTTACTTTTGTGAAAACATTGGGATACAACTAGAAAAACAAATGTAAAATAGAGTATCCCAGTTTACCGTCAGCTATACGCCCAGTACCGCATTCAGCCGAAGTCCCCGTGCCAGTTTTCAATGAATTTCTCTCTTTGGAAGAAGGGGAATACGGATATGGCATTAAAAAACATTGTAAAGACTTTCTTGGAAATACATGAGCAGAGATGACTCCGAAATTTTCCAGCAACTCTTGGAAAGCTTCCAAAAGCTAGGTTGCAACATGAGCATTAAATTGCATTTTTTACACAGCCACCTTGCTAATTTCCCAGTGCAGTGAGCCATGAGCAGGGTGAGCGTTTCCATCAAGATTTAAGGGTCATGGAAGCAAGGTATCAAGGTAGATGGGACGTACATATGATGGCTGACTATTGTTGAAGCATCAAGCGCTAATGTACACAAACTAGACACTCCAGAAAAACCTACAAACGTAATTTTGTATCTATAAATATTTTTTTGGTTGTGGTTTATTATCCCACGTGAATTTTAAACAATGAGAGGGAATAGAATAAAAAAATCTATTTGGGGCAGGTGGATTTTTTTTTCTATTCCCTCTCATTAATTGCAAATTTTTATCTTATTTTTTAAGTACTTTTCATTAAGTAAACATTTTTATAGTATAAAGGTAATAGTACCTTAGTATTGTGAGAGCCTTTTTTTTAGTTGTTAATACCATACCAACACTGTATTTTAAAGAGATTACAATAGTCTGATGTTGAGGATGCTTAAATTATTTTTAAGTTTTAAATAAAAAAGATAACAAATCATTGATTATATAAAATCGACCTAATTACTAATTACTACAATAATTCCTTCATTTTTCTTTCACGAAAAATTTAAAAGAATGAATATAAATGACCATGATCAATTTAGCAGCTCAATGATCATGATCCCATAAAGAACTAATTGTATTATATGTTAAAAATGAGAGGAAAAGACTCTGAGTAACTGCCAGATAAATTAAGACAATGTTTATAAAGTCCGTCAGGCAGTTGTTGTGTAATCGTAATAAGCAAATAGAAAATGATTCATAAACCGTTATAATGGTATGATTGACCGCTAAGTCTAGCTCTAGACTGGCAGGAAATGAAAGAGTAGAAGCATTGTAGTTATATTCGTAAATGTCTTCCTTAAGCGTATGTCGTAAAAATAATATAATGAAACGATAGAAAATTAGATTTTGAATCTATTTTGCCATATAATTCTTTTTTTTAGCACAAAAAATCAAATATATAATGTGTCATACATTTTGTTCTTCCTGTAAGTCAATTATCCCTCTCATCCTATTTCAATCAAAAATTGATTTGGACAACAACGGAATGCAATAGAAGCCTAAATTAGAAATTAAATAATTAAATATTTTCCTCAGTTTGGATGACACACTCAAACACACGCACGGACGCGGACGCACGCACAAAAATTTGATTGCAAACATAAATATCCATGGAGTTCCTCCTGGCTAATTCTATTCCATTATTGTATTATTATGTGTTAGAGACCCCGTTGTAAGCGGTTCTCCATCCATTAATCGTATTGCTTTAAAAAAATATATAAATAAATAAAAAACTAATAATCATTAGATTGAAATTAGTATTATTTATAACCTCCATGCCGAATGAAGAAACCCTTTTGTTAAAGCCTTTTAATTTAATAATATAAAATGATAGAAGGTAAAGTCATCAATTATCTCAATGAAGATGGCATTTTGAAATATTTAGAGCTTTGTCTCTGATGCCTCCTAAGATGGTTAAATGCCTTGTGAAATCCAGCAAACATTTAAACTTATATTTCGTTTATATTTTGCCATAGATCTCCCTTACTCACTCAGTCATGATTATGGTTATACTTCGGAAAAGCATCACTTATTGTGGTTCCAAATTTTAAATTAAAAATAAATTATATAATTAAAATTCTAAATACCGAATTTGGTATCAGTTTTAAGATTTGCTGACGGATTTGGAGAGGATGTAAACAAAATATGTATATACATGCACATACAATCATATTGTTCATGTGATTCTCCTATGTAGAATAAGTGAAGATTTGCTAATTGCTGGAATTAATTACGGGGAATCTACAAAAAAAACTGGCTATTACCGTACAAGGATGAGAAACAGTTGAAAGGAAGTATAATAAAAGTTAGAAGGAACACTTTAGTGGTTTAATTGACAGTTGTCTGTAATCAAACGTCTCGTCGAATTGTCTTAAATAAATTTAAATTGCTTCTTCAATACCTCTACTTCCAATAGAGCATTACTTGGTCCATTCCTCTTCAAAATGTTCTTTTTCATAAGATTGTTCATCATTAATTATCTCGCAATCTAAAATTGTAATATAAATTAACATAAGTCTGTTTTGTCATTATCTCCACGATATCTCTTTGATAGAATTAAAACATTTTGAACTCAAGACTTCTTTATTTGATTTAAGTTACATATTAAAATAACAAATAAACTTATGACCGTTGTATTACCGAAATTTTTAATTTTAAAATCTAACGTCCATTAATTTTCTCAAATTAATACAACAGTTTTTTTTTCATTGACATATTATATTCCCTTTATATTTTTGGCATTAAAGTAAAATTAAATAAACATGTAATATTTTATTGCACATTCTAATACATTACGTTATATATATCTAGTGCTATTTTTTTTTTCTTATTAAGTTCATGTATGGAGTTTTATGTCTTCTTCGAGAATTATAAATTCAACCACAACATAATGTATGAGCTTATATAATACTCAGACAAATCGACAAATACACGCGCAATAAATCTAATAAGAATTTTAACATAAATGAGATGTCATCTAAAAGCTAAGACTACTCTTTTACGCTGATGAAAATAATAAATGTTTATATCCCATTCCGCAACTTATGCAAACTTAATTGTTTATTAAAAAATAAAAGGATTTTTTTAAATAATTAGTAAGTAACAGCTGTATTGTAATCTTATGAGGTTTTGTAAGTTTTCAGTTGAGCTGCCTAAGTTGATCTTTCTAAAACAATAATTTATCTACAGGCTGAGAATTTTGGCAAAATGTATGTTGTCTCACGATTTGGAGTTGAGGTAGTGGAAGGAGGGATAGGAGAAAGGTCTTGCTCATTTGTGCTTGGGGGCTCATTTGTCCTTCTTCCATTTCCCAGATTACTTAACTTTTCAAGAGCATCTTTTCCTTTCAATGTTATAGGCATGTCGGCCTCGAACTTAGGAACCATAGCTCCAATGGACTCAAAGTCCCCTTCGGACATGTTTCCGAGAAGGTCGTTGTTGCAAGACGTCAAGTTAATTGTTTGTATTTGGACGTCATTTGGATTCACTCTGTCTTCAATAATGGTTGCATTAGAACAGTTTGATGCAAACCAATGACCAGTAGACCTCTTGCAGAATTCTTTGACTTTCTCTTCAACACCTGATAAGTTTTGGCTGAATAAGATGAAGCTCTCATCAAAACGGTTGTCATGTCGCCTTCTTCTGGTGCAATTGTAAGTCTCTGTCAAATTGCACGGCCTAGAAGAATTGCAAAGCTCTGAAGTTGGGGGTTTCGGTGGACAGCAGTCACTTTCGGCAACTATAACCTCGTCACCGTCAGCATGCGTTGGCAATTCCATTACACATTCTACTTCGCGTCTACGCTCTCCTGTCCTATACATGCACCCGGAGCAGGGGCCCCATGCCCAGGTCTTCCAACGCGTTCTACACTTATGAAGGTTACACGGTCTCGTTTTAGGCTCTGGCTTCTTGTACGTATCACAATATTTATCTATCACAACACCTGATTCTACTTCCACACAAGTCGGCTTGCTTATCTGCGTTCCTCCACCACACCTCGCTGAACACTCCCCCCATTCAACGAATTCCCATTTGTAAACTGCTGCGTGTGATGGTTGTGAAGTGGGAAAAGAATATTTGATTTCCACTCCTGGATTTTCTTGTTTAAAATACACGTAATAGACCACAAGATCTTCCTTTAACGGCCCCTTCATGTGAATTTCTTCTCTCCCTTTCTGTGGTTTTGTGTACACGCCATAATTTTTTCCAATTTTATATTCTCCAGAAGATTTCTCGGTGTAATTTCCATTTAGGTAAATTTCATCAGTGGTTGAACCTAAAGCAAGCATGTTATCTGAGGGCTTCATTTCCATGATAACTATATTGTTACTTCCTTTAGGTATTGTTGCAATCCTTACATAACCATTTCCAGTGGTTTTATTATAAAATGATTTAATTATTTTGCATCTAGTCCCATCCCCATTGCATTCACCACAAATGTCCTCTATAGCCCCTGAATTTATTCCCCAATCACAACCGACTTTTATGCATGTACCGTGAATACAAGTATTCTTATTTCCTGGATGGCAACGAGTCCCATCTCTTACCCGTGGTTCTAGTTTGACTAAAACCTTACTGTCACTTATGCAGTATAAAGCACAAGGATTGGGATCGGTTTCTGGTGGAGGATATGGGGCCCAATTGTAATATTTTCCTTTAAATGGAATGCCATCATGTTTGCTGCACTGAATTTCTCTAAACGTTAGTTGATTTGGCTTACAGTCAATAGTATTGCACATTTTGTAATCTCTCTTTATTCCGGTGCAATACTGCCCGCCATTTTTTGGTCGGGGATTGGTGCAAAGTCTTTCTCGCATGGAAACTCCACCCCCACAGGTTCTCGTACACTCTATCCAGCTACCCCATTCCGCCCAACCTCCATCTATTGCTGGTGGTCTTTTTCCTTCGGGAATACACTCCTTGCCATAACACCAATAGCCTGGACCACAACTTGTTCCATCAGCAACTAGATGGCCTTTTGAAACACATGTTTTAGCCCCGGTTTTTTTGCACCACAATTGTTCGCAGAATTTCTCTCCTCCAATATGACAGTCAACGTATCCTTCCCCAAAAACCAATTCGCACTGCATATTAGCATCATAAACCGCTCCGACCGGCATTTCTGGCGATTCGTAATTTTGTTCCTTTGGTTCGTCAAGAAGACATTCTCCCAGCTGGTTTAAAATAAGGTTTGTCACAAACTCTTTGCTACAGTTAGACCAAGTTGATGACCATAAAGATCCAACAGTAGGTGCCATTACGGTCCCAGCACCATTTGGCAGATTTCCTTCGCAGCCAGATTCTTCCGGTGAGTCATGAGCACATCCCATATTATGACCAAGTTCGTGGGCAACTGTTGCAGCTAGCGCCAAACCCGTGTCCTCATTGATACAGCAGCTCTTCTGCGGATTACAAACTGTTCCGACGTACGCTAACCCCAACAAACCACAAGAAGCCTTCCCTTCAGAGCACAGATCATGTCTTGTAAGAAGTACGGCAATGTCATGATGATTAGGGTGATTGATATCTTTTGGATTCAACCCCACTTGCCATTTACAGAAACTTTCTAAAGTATTTGAAGCTTTTGGAGTTATATCTAAATTCATTTCTTCTTTTTCTTTGTGTAGGAAAACCAGTCTAACAACGACAACATCAATTAGATTACCTATAGAAGCATCATGATAGATATCTGCAACCATATTCATAATTGTCAGAACATATTCCTCAACATCTCTTGTCTTATGAAAGGTAATGAATTTAAAATCAGATACAATACAAAGATCCATAAATCTGGGGACAACTTCTGCAATATCAGATCTGCGGGTTCTGGAAGTTTTTATTTGCTGATTTGTTATTGACTCTTTCGCTTTAAGATACATTTCTTCTGCCCAAGAGTTGGCCCAGTCATGCGAAGCTTCACATCTTATTCTCGAAGACATATCAATTGATCGCTTGTATATGACGTGCAGTTGCTCACCAGACTCTTTTCCATCATTCAGGGGCTCAATGAAATGAAGAGTTCCATTAATCCTCACGTAACCAACCATTCCCGAACAGAGAGATAGAGCGGCCGTACCATCGACCCCCCGTATATGTCCCCGGTAATGGCACAGGTGCTTTTTAGGTGTAAATATCCGTCGTTGCGTGAAGTTGCTGCCTTCCCAGTGTTCAACGAGAGCTCCGGGCGAGAGCAATCTGTGGTTCGGACTCAGGCTGAGTTGTCTATCTTCTCCGCTTATCGCTATCCTATAGTAAACTAAATCTCGTCTCGTAGAGCGCTTAGAACGCCCCGTCAAGCGCTCGAAGAAATGATTCACTTTAAACGAGTGGAATGAGCCATTTGATTTTACCTTTCGCGGCAAAACTATTTCATAATCCGTCAAAAAACCGGAATACTTGCTGAAAATAAGAGCATGACTTAATCCTAGAAACGTTAATGTTACCAGCTTAAAGACCACCATGAATGATGACAATAATAAAGACCCATAACTGAATAACTAGGTTATAAACTATCATTGATTTTTTATTTTCGTTGAAACAACTGACAAACTGTTGCCATGCTTTTGTCAGTCATAACATGGGGTACATAATAATAGTCCAGGAGGCTAGGCAGGGAGTGAGAGGGGGAGAAAAATGCCAGTGCATTCATTTCTTTGGTATTTTAACTAAACTGGCTGGAGAAGGAGGTCCCTTGGCCACCTCCTCTTGAGGCGTCGGGGAGGGTGGTCGGGATGAACGATGGATGCCAGGGAGGGGACTAGAGGATTAGGATGTCCTTGGAGGTTTGTGTGGAACTTATCAGATCTAGAGGGGATAAGCTTGGAAACATAAGGTACTTGCAGGTCAGAATGGATGGTTTTATTGGATACGTAGGGAGGAGTGTTTAGGATTGTGCGAAGGACTTTGGACTGGAACCCCTGGATGCATCTAATGTTTGATGGCTTCGCTGTACCCCACAATTCAATGCCATATTTCCAGTAGGTCTAATGTTTTTGTAAAGAGTTATTTTGTTTTCTATTGTTAATCTGGACCTGTGGTTCAGCAATCTGTAGAGCAGTTCAAAGCATCTGTTTAGCTCTTGTCTCTTTGTCTGTAAGTGAGTCTTCCAGGTTAGTTTACTGTCTAGGTAGAACCCAAGGTAGCGGACTATCAAAAAAGAGGGAAGAGGAACGTTATTAAGGACGACTGGCGGACATTGACCTCTGCAAAGTCTGAGGGTGACATTGACTGATTAATTTTGATTTAGGAGTATTCGCCAGGGTTTTGACCACTGGAAAATGGAGTTAAGGTGGGATAGAAGGTTATTTGAGGCAGTGTAAGGATCGGGGTTGCATGAGAGTATGGCTGTGTCATCGATAATTGATCTCAGAAATGATTCAAAGGAACCGGTAGATTTTCTCTCTTAGAAATCTAATGAAATTGTTGAGAAAAATGTCATTGAGAAAAGTAAGATTCCTTGAAAGGTAGCTGTGATGAAGAGGAAGAACTTTTGTTTCAATATTATAAAATTATTCCATTAGATGATTTTAGTTGGGGTTCGGTCAAGGTAGATCCAAAAAAATACAAATTTTAAAAAAATGTATTTTTTTAAAATATTATCTGCCAACGTTTCGGCTTACATTTTAAGCCACCTTCAAGGCTGTAGGAATACAATGTCATGAGAGTACAATAATAATTTACAATATTATATTATAATATTGTAAATTGCCATAATGTAATGTGATATCAAAAGTATGAACATTCATAGAATTCTACATAGAAAGATATGTAAGAGTATTTAAAAACATGCAGACAACCTATTAATAAAAATTAATGAAAAAAATTAAAACAGTAATTGACCACACCTGCCTATCATGAAGACGAGAGAGGACTTCCTGTCNGAAGTTCACATTTCCATGACTTATAAGAAAATATAATTTATCAGACAGACACCGTGGGTGGTGGAAGAGAGGGGAAGAAGGTAAGAGGCGGAAGGTACAAAGGGAGAGCGGCCTGTTTCAAAAGGGGGCAATAAAAAGGAAGAGTATTATTGGGAATAAGTGACTTTGGAACTGGGAAAAATGTTTGACAGGTTTATTGAGAAGGAGGGCTAATGGTTTTTAGAATGTTGAAAATGTTTGAATAAGTTGAAGAAATTTGTTCCATGTCCGTTCTGTCGTTAACTGGATTGTGTTGTAAGTTATTGTGAATGGTTTCAGATAAAAGTCGTTTGTATTCAGAGGGAATAATGGTTATGTTCTCAAAGTCAAATGTGTGTTCTTGATGAAAAACGTGTTTAGTGGGGGCAGTTTTCATTAGTATTTTCTTTATGTCATTTTTATGGTTATTGATTCTATGGGAAATAGGGTTTTTTGTTTGTCCAATGTAAGAACCATGGCAATTAGGTGTGGAACAGGGAATATTGTAGACGACATTAGTTCTGTTAGAAAGGGGGATGGTGTAAATAGATTTTACTTTGTTGTTGGTGGAAAAAGAAAGCTTAAGGTCAGGGAAAGTTTTTCTGAGATATTTCTTAATATTCTCAGAAAGTTTTGGAATATAAGGAAGAGAACGGAAAATGAGATCGTTGTTTTGGAGGGGGATAGTTAGAGAAGTGGAAATAAAAAATTATTTTAGAAGTTTTTTAGTGGTGTGAGTATTGGATCTACCTTGACCAAACCCCAACTAAAATCATCGGTCAAAAAACTCTCCATTTAAAATTATTTCAGTTCATCAGAAATAATAATCAGCTCTTCAGTGACTAAGAGAGCATTATTGCTAGGCTTATTTGACAGCAAATGAAGCTACTATTTCACCTGATTTAAAAGCTATATAGCACATAAAAGGACCAGTTGAGCTTATGGGTGACCAATAAATTGTGTCCAGTTTATGGGAAATCAGTTCAGCTGATCTTTATTTTACACATTTAATTATCTTCCATTCAGAAGTTATATCCTCATCATCCGCTATTATTTTCAAAATTAACCAATATAGAAGATTCAGAAAAAAAGTAGCATTTCTGAAATAAGGTAAGCCCAGATGAAAATATGTGATGAGATACAATTTAGAAGGAATTATCAGCAGAATATTTTATTAAAATCCATAGCTCCTAATTATCCTAAAAAAAAGAAGCACTGGAATTATACTTGGAAGGATTAACAGCCTTCTTGACATATAAAAAAAACAAACATTTTTTTTAAATGGACACTGTTTTGCATTGAAACATCTATCCATGAAGACCATTTAAATTTTAAAAGAGTACTCACTGTGACTAAAAATCAGCAGCTAGAACAATTGTGTTGCAGATGTTAGAAACTCGATGTGTTACAAACATAAGTACTTTAATGCCAGTAAAGAGTTAACTTCCCATATTAAGCATCTGGGCAGAACTGTTTAAGGTAACTGAAGGTGAAGAGTAGTAGGGACAGAAATAATGGAACCTTTAGGCAGGAAGGAACATAATTTCAGAAGTTAACCTGACAAGTCAGATAACATAGAAGACTGCTTTCAGCCTGTGAGCTTCAAGTAGTTCAGTAACTGAGAGGAATATCAGAAGATAACTATATTACTTTCAATTGGAGAAAGTGGGCAATAGTGGAGAAAGTATTGCCATAAATAAATTGTGGAAAAGAAATGAGGTACATAAGCCCGATTTAATTACTAAAACATGCTGATAAATATTGAAATTAACAAAAATAATTAAATGGCTTCAAAAACAAGTAAAAAGAGACACACAATTAAGCCAATGTGTGATGTTTATTTTAATGGCTTTGTAATAGTATTAATAATTTATGTTCAAAACTCCTGTTTTAAGTCATAAAGTAAAGGAAGAGGCAAATTTTATTTTATACTTAAAGGCATCACATTTATCAAATACATCATAACTTCAGTATTTAGATTAAACATTTCACTTTATAGTCCTCATATTACAAATTGACAAAATATGGTTCTACTATCTATTCTTTAGTGTGTGAGTAGCCTTTCCTATTATTTAAATTTTTTGGAGCATTTTATCTCTATTAGTTCCCCCCTATGCAAACTATATAAAATATGCAATTAATGATGTTTAAAAACCCTCCAAATAGTTTTTATGAAATAGTCTCCTCTTTTTAGCAGCCCTAATCTAATTACAGATTTTTTCTACTTAACAAATCGATAACTTTCTTATTTGTAAAGCTTTTTATTATATTAATAAATTTTGTAATATAAATCCTTTTACTAATTATAATATAATTTTTAATACTAAATAGATAATGGTATATCTACCTGATTTAAAAGGATAATTTTCCTAACAAATGAAAATAAAAAAATCAATTAATGGAAGGGAATAGAATAAAAAATCTAACTGTCCCAGCCAGAGCATATTGTCTTTCTTGTAGGTTAGACACTCGACACTAGTGCTTGGAATTTAATAAGTTATATGTCTCTCCAGGTAGTGTGATTGGGTAACGTGCTTGCCCGGTTAGCAGGAGATCCAGGTTCGTGCCCAAGCCGGGAGAGTTAGATTTTTTATTCTATTCCCTTGCATTAATTGATTTAAATTTATGTAGGATTGAAAACCACAATAAAATTAATATTTATAAATGAAAATAAATAAGTAAATAACAAGAGTCGATAAATAGCTCGACAATGTCAGCTCCTTCGAGTAGATGATGTATTCGTCTCTCTTGTAGGTTATACTCTCGATACTAGTGCTGGGAATTTAATAAGTTATTTGTCTCTCCCAGTAGCATAATTCACTTGCCCGGTTAGCAGGAGATCCAGGTTCGGGCCCTGGCTGGGACAGTTAAGATTTTTTATTCTATTCCCTTGCAGTAGTTGATTTAAATTTACGTGGGATTAAAAACCACAATAAAATTAATATTTACAAATTAAAATAAATAAATTCTCCAATAAATAAAGAAATTGAAGGAAGGAAGGCTCACTAAGAGCTTGACATGTTTGAGCTAAAGCAGGACATGTCAAGATCCCTGGAGTACAAACAATGAGAAATGAAGAGGAAAAGTCGCACAAAATTGAATATGCAAAACAATGAAGAAAACTTTATTTTCTTTTTTTTCTTTTCTTTTTTTTTTTTTTTTTTTTTTTTTTGCAGGGAATGTTTATACAATGTGTCAAGACAAATGTGATACATAAAGAAAAGTATATGTATAGATTAATCCAGCACTTTCTAAACAGTGGTTTTTATTTTAATTAGCCAAAATAAAGCCCATACTTTAGTGTTTGAATAAATTGCAATCACAGAAACCCAGTATTATTTTCACTGAGGGCAAAAAACTTTTTTTCTAGAGCTATATTTATCTATTTTTTTCTTCCTTCTAGTAGCTTATTTTCTACTTTTTACACAGTCTTAAGTCAAACTAAATTATTATTGGACACATGGTAAAAACCAAATGATGGGAACACTCACTAGCCTTATTGAAGATAGTGGTCAAATCAAATATAGGAAATAAAAAAAATAATGCAATGAATCTTATCAAAAATTTAAAATTTTATTTATTTTTTGGAATTGCCAAATAATATTCTAAAAGAAAATAATATAATTACAAGGCATATATGCGATGAGGTAGCAGGGAGGCCAGGCAGGGAAGTTGATTTTGCTCCCCCTGTCACCTCTCGACTGAAATACACAAACTTCATCTCGTTGCTTGCAAGATCATGAAAAAAATAAATTTATTGCAGCTGAGTTGATAAATACTAACCCCGATGAAAAACTTGTAAGCCATGAACTTCATGTATCCTTCCACTAAAATGTCCACTTCTAATTCAAATGGAAATTTAATATGTTCCATTATCTTCATAAGTTTTCAAAGTGGTGTGCATCACAATAATTAGCTTTCAACCTTTGTTTGTTTAAAAACCTAAAAAGACATTTATTTATTCATTTCAATGTGAAAAACAATTTCTTTTTTTTTTTTTTTTACATTTTTTAAAAACATTTTTTTATAACTTTCTGTACAAAGATAATTTATGTGACTTCTTAATAAAACACTTTAGCGCCAAAGATAAATGAGGTGTCTTAAAAAGCTTTAAAGTTATATTCACTTCACAAGAAGTAGTCTGCTTCATATTCCACCTTTCATAATGCTGAATTGGTGCTCATCGCAAACTCAATATAAACACTCGCTCATGCACTCAGCACATTTAAGAGTTCAGCACTGCTGGCAAACAAGGTGGGGTTTGCACCGGAGGAAGGACTAAGATGTGGTCAGTCGAAAAGCCACACTTTTAATTCCGAAAAAATTGACCAGCAACTATACCCTGAAGCTTAAACGCAATACTGTACAAAGCTTGGCGGTATAATTGTACATTTTTTTATAATGCACTTTATATTCATTATACATACATGTTACATATATATATNACATGGATACAAGTGTCAAACAATTGTGACATTTCCAATAAAGATTTACCACCTTAATCATAACTTATTCTTTGGGAATGGCCACTAAATCTAAATGCTTAGAAGGAAGCTATCCTGATCAAAATAATTTCTGCAGATATATATTAAATTGTTGATTATCAAGTTTTATGAAGAGAGGATAGTCGGGAATTCTGTCATGATAGTTGAAGAATTAAAAACTAATTTGTAACAAAAAAAAAAAAGTTTTTATTTTAGCCAACATTTAGACCTGAATTTCAGGCCTTCATCAGGGCTGAATATAAAAAAGAAACACAAATACAATAAATAATAAATACAAAATAATATAGAAACATGTCTATATGTGATAATCTAACAAAGAAAAATTAATGAAAATAAAAAACCTTGAGTAGTTGACTCTATAAAATGGATACTGAACATATTGGAAATAAAATAAAATAATTAATAATATTCTAAGTGCAACATATCAAATAGGGTGAGAGTGAGCCTCTTGCTTAACTGAGTCTACGTAATTTCTGATCTGTTTTTAAATATTTTTATTTGACCATTGTGGAAAGGAACGGGAAATGGACATAGGAATGGGGTATAGATGTCTCAGTTAAACCATAACCGTCTCAGTAATCCGTCTCGGTTTAAATGGCTTGAGGTTCATGGAAATATCACTGTAGGAAAGTGGGAAGGAAAAAAAATGCTATGAGGTGGTCTTATTATGATTTTTGTTTTAAGATGTGAAAAATATTATTGTATGTGGAAGAGATATAGTCTAAGTCGGGCGTAATAATCTAAGAGTTGATCGCCCCTAAACCCGATCCTACCTACCTATAGTCTAAATCTGTTTTGTCATTGATGGGGTTTTGTTCTAAATGTATGTGAATAGACAGCTTTTCCAATATGTTCAGTATCCATTTTATATAGTCGATTACATGCAGTTTTATATTTTCATTCATTTTTCTTTGTTAGATTAACATCTATAGACATGTTTCTATATTATTTTTTTTTTCATATTCAGCCCTGATGAAGGCCTGAAATTAGGGCCGAAATGTTGGCTAAAATAAAAACTTTTTTGGTTACAAATTAGTTTTTAATTCTTCAACTACCAAGACCAAACTCCTGATAATACGCTCTTCATAAAACTTGACGGTTAACATATTTTCCTCCAAAATAAATTGCAAATAATATAGAGAATTAATATTTCAAGCAATATGTCTTTATTAGAATAAGAATCTCTTTTAACCTACCCTGCAGGAATAGATAGATTAGGAAGTTCATTTGGTTCTAAATTAGAAATAATACTTTGTTTAAAATAATGTTTAATAACAGAGATTAGAAAATATAAAATCACTGAAAATTACAAAAATTTTACCATGAATCATATAATTTTCAAGTATTACCACAGACCTAGTCAAGTTAGAAGCAATAAATATAATTATATGTATAAACTGGATCATCAAGTTCTTTAAATCTTTTAGTTAATGTTTTCAGGCTATTTAGTGCTAACAGCTTTCAATTTAGAGTCTAACTGAGTTCCAAATCTAAATTCAAGCTAAGTCAGTACTAATCAGCACAGTTAGTATGTAGATTTCAATCTCAATAAGACTGTTAATTAAGATCTTTTAACACTGAACAGTTTAAAAACATTGACTAAAATATATCATATTTTGTTTTTATATTGATTATTTACAATAATACTTTATTTTGATTTCCCTAAAATAAAGTATTATAGTAAATAATAATAATAATAAAAAGAACCAATACTATCTCATTATTTTATTTTATATTAAAAACTATCAAATACACACATGTGTATATGTTTGTTACTTTGTAAAATCACTAAAATATTAAAAGTTCGCAAAATTATGTCTTACATTATTCCATCATTAAAGTATTTTATTTATGAATTTATTGATTTACTATTATATAATACTTTCTTTTTACAAAAATGTATAAAAAATGAACAAATAATTAAATATACCTAATTTACATTATATGAATAAATTATTTTATATTCTCTTAAATTTACTGAGCAACTCATTCCAAGCAGTCTACTTATGTAAATTGATAATATACTATATCTATTATCCATAGTAGATTTTGATCACATACTCAAAATTCTATATGCTTATTTTTCTATTTATTCTAATTTCAATTCGTTGATCATTATTGAATTATCCTAATTTAATTAAAATGTATACAAATCTTCATTAAAATATAAATATATTTTAAAATTATTAAATTATTGAACATATCATTCATATAATAATAAAATGCCCCCTTTAATTCATACATGGTGTACATGGTGCCCCCACCCATTCATACATACGACACATACATAAGCACAGCACTTACATATTATTTATTAATTTCGTTTTGTATTTTCATAAAAAGTTTCCTTAAAATATCCACATCACTTAAAAGTAAACTTTATCTTTTAAAGCTATTAAGACATCAATATTATTAGAAATGATAATGGTAGGACTTCATAGTATTATGAAAATAGAATTATGGTAGGAGAGGAAAAAAAAAAAAAAAATTGCAAATACAAAGTCAGTAAATTAACAAGAATAGAAAAATTTACAGGAATTAGAAAAATAATTAATGAAATATTTTTAATAAATTTGTATTCCCTAAAATAAATTTTAAAGATATTGCACATTATGGTACAGAAAATAATGTGCTAAACAAAAAGCAGGAAATAAATTTGAACAATAAATAAATAGTATTTACCGTTTCTTCTTCCGGGTTGGACTGTGTCAAAGTGGTGTGCCGAGCTTTCGCACACCATGTGATGGCTTTTTCAGGGCTGAAAAGAGAATAAAATAATCCTGTGTTAATTCTCTTTTCAGCCCTGAAGAAGCCATCACATGATGTGCGAAAGCTCGGCAAATAACAACAATTTGACGGTCCAACCCGGAAGAAGAAACGGTAAATACTTCTGATGGCCGTCGAAGCCTACGTGAACAATAAATAAATAGGTTTTACTTATACATTATAAAACTTATTTCAAAAATTATTAAAAGGATTGGAAAATTATATATAGTTAACACGCATATATATAGGTGTGGGTTGGAAAATAAAATTCTGTTAGTTCGAAAATAAATAGAAAGCATTTCAATAAAAATAGATGGATATATTCAAAAATTAAAGTAAAAGAATTTCAAGTATAAAATGAAAGAACCAAAACAATCAAATTAATAACTTAATTTTTTTTTTGCAAGACAGAATTTAATATAAGTATATAGTTGTAAGGGCTAAAGGTAGTAGAGGGCGTAATTTTAATAAGTAAATGGTTGAAGGTGGTTTCATTGTTAAGTTATCAATTTAGTTGGAATCGGGTGGGTTGTGCTATTTTAAATAACTTTTTTTAATTTTATAAAATTGTTTGCATTGCATACATATTTTTATTTAAATTAAATTAAATCATTCTTTCCACTGAACCCTATGACCACAACCACCTTTTGTCTCAAACCGTTCACATTAACTTAGAACACTATCCAGTTAACGACAGAACAGACATTGAAAAAATTTCCTCAACTTATTCTAACATTTTCAACATTCTAAAAACCATCAGCCCTCCTTCTCAATAAACCTGTCAAACATTTTTCCCAGTTCCAAAGTTACCTATTCCCAATAATACCCTTCCTTTTTTCCTTTGTCCTTTATATTGCCCTCTCTTGAAACAGGCCACTTTCCCTTTGTACCTTCCGCCTCTTACCTCCCCCCCACCTTTCTACCTCCCACAGTGTGTATTTGGAAAATTTATACTTTAGTCATGGAAATGTGAACTTTGGGACAGGACGTCCTCTCTTGTCTTCATGATTGGTAGGTGTGGCAAATTGCTGTTTTAATGTTATTCAATTATTTTTCAATAAGTTGTTGTCTGCATGTTTTTCAAATTGTTTTTTAAAATCTTTTTAAATTCTCTTACATAGCTTTCTACATTCATGCTTTTGATAACACATTACATTATTGTAATTCTCTATTATATTATTGTAAATAATTATAGTATTCTCATGACATTGTATTTCTATAGCCCTGAAGATGGCTTACAATGTAAGCCGAAATGGCAGGTAATCCTTCAAAAAAATACATTTTTTAGATTTGTATTTTTTGGATCTATTTTGACCGAACCCCAACTAAAATCATCTTATAATAATATCTACGGTCATAAAAACTCTCCTTTTGAATATATAATATTTTGTGTACTAATTAAATTTTGTAATTTATTTTTTATCTTTAGCTTGAATATTATGAAACATTGAAAGCATTATTAGCTATAAATAATGTTATAATAAAATATTGTGAGACATAAAGACTACCCACTCTTATGAAATTATAAATTGAAGCCAATAAGAAGAAATACAGATCTAATTTGTTATTATTTGCTATTGGTCAACAAGTAATGATAATAAATCATTTTTGTATGATAAAAACACTAACTTTATAAAAATAAAAATAAAATTGTTCACTAAATTATCATTAAGTTGAGAGCACAAAACACTAACAACAAAGATTATGAAACTTATCCCTAAGTTTTCATCCTAGACCGTTCTGTACTCTGCATTTTTTCATTTTGCAGCAAGAAACAGTATATTCTTCTATTCTTCTCCCATTTTTTTTTTCTTTGAATGTGCATCAGCATTCCAGTGAAAGATAAAAGGTCTAAGTGTCTTGAACTTCTCACAGGGTATCTTTTCATCGAAAACAAATAACATTGAGTCAGTTTCATTGAAACAGTAGTGGGCAGGCAATTATTTTTTGATCCATCATGTTGGATAATCCTATGTTTGTCATTCTTTGGTGAGTGGGATCGTCGGCTCCCTAGAGCTTCTACTCTTAATTTGAGACTATTATGGAACTTATTTTATGATTCAACTTTAATGGAGTTCCTTATAATATAATTTCAAATTAGCCATTTTAGTTTATAAATTTCCAACCATTTTCTAAAGCTTCTACCTGAAGAAGTTCAGTAGCTAACTCGAGTAACCAAGTTAGTTCCTATGGCATTAGAATTCTTTAATAACTTATTTCTAGAGCACAAGAATTTTCTAATAATTTATTTTTAAGGGCACAAGAATTTTCTAGCAAATTCCTTTTTAAAACTATGAATAAATTCTTGAAATCAGTCTTGATCCTTAAATCAAGTGTTCTCCTGCATATATTAAACTTGGTGAAGGAATTTTTGCTACAAAGATTTTGTTCCTGAAGTATCCTGACTGAGTTCTTTAAATTTTCTTTATAAATCTACTTCTTTTAAGCTGTTTAATTCATTGATTTTAGAAGACATTTTACAAAAAATAAATGTAGTGCTCAAAAGTCGAAATAAGAAAAATATCCTAATCCTGCTTCAGATATTAAATAGTTATGGGCTACAGGTTAAGAAATAATATTGGCAGAAGAATATAGAGAACTAAGTGCTGATTCATTATTAATGAAGTTAAAGAAGTTTAGATCATAAACCACCTACACAATGAAATTATGATCCTTATAAACAAACATTAGGAAACAAACTTTCTCACTTAACATTTATTATATTGTTTATTTTAAATTATTTACATTGCATTATATTGTATGATTTAAAGGTAAATGGGATTCGTTTCAAACATTGGCAAAAAAACCACAATTTCCTTTCAAAATATGCATTTTTTAAATATTCACCAAATTTTAGTTTACATTGTAAACCATCTCAGGGCTGTTAACAGAGTTACAATTTCATGAGAAGAGATAAGAGATAATATAACTAGTAATTAAAATTTATAAAAATATGTAACACATAAATTAACAGTCATAAATATATTATATAAAAGGACTTAACATATACTCCAAAGACACTGAAAATGTATCACAAACTGTTTAATAGGATTTGTCATTCTCTAACTGACTCTGGATTATTAATATTCCAAATTTCATAGAAACGGCGATATAAGGCTTCAGAAGTGCCTACACATGGGACAGAGTCACATACCATCTGACCTGTACTTTCTTCAACTGCTCTTGCTAATCCCAGGTAGCGTCAACCTCACCAGTAACCCCCATTCCATAACAGTAATATTTTAAAATTTAGAAAAAAAATTTTACTTCATTGGGGACTTGAGATTGGCCTAAAGGTTTCAAACACTGTGAATGTCAATAAATATTGACAATACAAAAGTATTGTTAGGGGCAGAATATAAAAATTATAAATGAAGTGATAATGCATAATAAAACAGTATATATAAAAGTTACAAATACAAAGATCCTATTATGGATAAAAACATTGTTAACTTAAGAAAATAAAAGAAATATTTATCAATGAAAATTTAAGTCTTATGCCTGACAGGAAGGATATA